>RJWM01000944.1:0-139040 GCA_004363535.1 Dasyprocta punctata
GTTTACTTACATATACTACTGCCATTTATTCTTTCCGAGACACTCACTGTAGGTACTGGCTTCAGTCTCATAAGTCTACAGTGTGTGTGTGGGAGGGTACTGCTATTTACAGGGAAAAATCTCTTAGATTGGGAGAATAAAAGAAGATATAACCAGTTGGATTTGGTTAAGAACTCACCCTTAGTTTTTCACATCTACTAATAGGGCTAGAGAATAAAACCTGTTTCTTTAGTTTGGAAAAGTGAAATTGTGAGCTTATAAATTTCTTTGGGGAAATAGCCCAAAATTGGACTGAAATTTGATAAATTAAACATTAATCTCATCATTAACTCAAAGGCCAAATTTATTTCAAACTGTATGAACTTCAGAAAATTGATTTCTCATACTTTTAAGTGATCTTAGCAATTTCTGTATGGTTTTGGTAAATTGTCATTTTACAAATGAACCTGCTGAGTTTCCTGGTGTAAAGGTTTTTTTGCATGACCATAGGAGGATAAGGAGAGGCCCAGGGCTGAAATTCATCATCTTGTTGTACCTCTAAGGTTTAAATCAAATGACCAAGTGTACCTATTATTCCTTCAAAATGCACTGGGTTCCAAGACACTGCTGCATTAAATTCAAGGGCATGAGTTTTGGAAGTGTCACACTCAGAATAATCTGTGGCTGGTGCTTTTCTTCATTAGCCATTTAACTATTATTTCCTGAGTATTTTGGTGTTCCAAGCACTAAGTGGACGAAGCTGCTATCTACTGTATGTTGGAATAATGTATTTAGAATTCATTGCCACTGCTGCTTGAGTAAAACCAGTTTTAATACACTGCAAGATAGAGTCAAGAGTCTAGCAAATAACAGGCTCTAATAAACATTTGTTGAATGAACACATGCGTCCACTTTGAAATTTGAGAAAATCCTAGAGGAATAGGAGCATCAACATTGCTTGTACTTTACTTCAGCCTGTGATGCCTCCCAAAAGAAGTCACTTTGCCACTTCAAAAACAGGAAAGGAATTATTTCTATAATTTATTCATTCAACTAAAACTTATGGAGGACCTTGTTTGTGGTCGATTCTGTGCTGTTCCTCTGTCAGAGAAATTCTCACACTCTAACCTCTAGTTCCCAGAAGCTGTGTGCTGGGTACCTCTTGCATTGTTGAGTTGGTGAGCTAGATAATTACTCAGTTAAGCACTGATGCCCTTGCAAAAGTCTCCTTTCTTTCTTCTTCAATTATTGCAAGAGAGAAGAGAAGGAGGCAGTGAATTGATATGAATGTCAGGACCATAACAACTCTGACTCACTTCAGTACATGGAATGAAATAAACAAAGTGTTAACCAGAATTTTCTTTGAAATGAGGTTGCAAAGGGCTTATTCAGAAGAGGGTATCGCTAGAGGGAGAGGAACCATTAATCACTGTCCACAATGATCAAAGTTGAATATCTTATTGTTTAATTATTTTTAATCTTTTGGCAATACACAGGACCACCCCAGCATGGTTCTTTTCTCTCTCTCCTCACTTCTGAGCACAGCTAGCTTTGGGAGCAGAAGTTCTCCTGTGTATTTCTTGACCTGAATCCCACTTTGTTATAGATAGGCTGTGCAGTGGACAGAGTTGATGAAACTGGTGGTGAGGGAGAGGGGAGAAAGGCTATGAAAAGCTACTAAAAAAAAAAAAAAAAGAAAGAAAAAAGAAGAAAGGAAAGCTACCACAAGTAGCCAGGGCTAGAAGAAAAAGTTTAAAGGTGATCTTTGACCTCCCCATGACTCATAAAGTACTGAATCACTCCCACTGCTTAGGCAAGAATTTTCAAGTTCAACAAGAGGGCTATTAGCTGAAATGCTATTTTAATCTAGCTTTCAGTTTCTGCATTGGCCAAATCTTGGCTTTTGACTACCATAAATAGTTGACCAGCTTGGTTGATTGCATTGGTTTATTTATTTGGTCAGTTACTTTCGTTAGGCGTAGGATAAAGTGAATGAAGAAAAAATCACATGTCTTATTTAAACTCATTAGTAGATTAGAGGAGAGAGAGGGAAAAAGAGGAAGAGGGAAGGAGAGAGAATTTTCCATCAAGTGACATCCAGAGTTGCAAATCCCAGGAAGGCAAAGTAGGGAAATTCCTGTAACGAATAATAATTGGACTACATTTCCAGACCTATCCTCAGGACTTTCTAATGTTTTCACAGCTCCAATCTCTAGCCTTGTGTTAAGATGGATAAGTGTCCTAATCATTCCCTTTACCACTGTTGAAATGTCCAGCCAGCCACCTGGAGAAGGATGTTACTGGAGGCCAAGTGAAGTTCAAATGAAGCCCTGTGACCTAGTTGCTTGCTCAGCACCATAGGCAGTGTAATGGTTGATACACTGTGTCAACTTGAGAAGCTTAGAAGTTTAAGGAAGCAACTCAACAGGGGGCCAGGGCCCTCATGTTGTAAACATTCTCATCCTGTGTAAGAGGAGGGCCCTGAGATGCTGTGAGTGCTACACCCACCATAGTGGGTGGTAGCCTGCTTACAATATAAAGGAGGAAAAGAGGTTTTGTTTCCCCCCACCCTTTTGCTCTTGCTGCTTCTGCTGTCTTCTGCCACCCTGAACTGTTGCTCCAGTGCCATGCCACCCTGCTCTGAAGCCAGCTGATTATGGACTGAAACTTCCACAAACTGTGAGCTAAATAAACCTTTCCTTCCCTAATTTTGGGCGTCAGGTATTTTATCTCAGCAATGAGACAAAAGTAGCTAAGACAGCAGAAGAAAAGCCTTTGAAGTTTTCCCATTTTATACCTTTTCCCACATCTTGAAGTTTTTATTTCCTGGACCACAAAACACGATTGGCTTACTTGGCTCTTTGAAAGGCCTATAAAGTAAGATTAAAGAATTGTACCCAGTCTGCTTTTAATAGGCTTTGGCAGGTACTGTGTGGTAAAGATGCTACAGATTCTTGGACACTGCCTTCAGTGAGACATGAGGTCTGTGTCCCTGCAGCCTGAATCCAGATGTGCTTGACTCATGGAATCCATTGGAAGGGACACTGTGATGGTTTCTGTGATGACAAAGGGGTGGGCATCTGAATATGATACATAGGAACCTCTTAGGACAGGGAGAGTCGTGAGATCACACAGTAAACAAAAATCTACTATGTTCCAGGCCCTGTGTCAGGTTCAGAGGACGTGGATAGTCACATATGGCTCATGCGGTTCACAGTTCAATGGAAACGGAAGATGTACAGCAGAACATCAGTATTTAACCAACCATGGTACAAAGGGCTACAGTGTCCTCAAACATAAGTGTACCCAGGAATCACCTGAGCAGTGGGCTAACAACAGTATTCCAGGTTCATGTAGAAGGCCTCCACCATTCAGGAAGATTTTTAAAGAAGAGCGACAGTTTGTGCTCTCAAATCCTGGCTTCTGGCAGCCCTGCATGCTATAGTCAGCATAATGTGGAGGAAGTTAGGGGGCTTTCCTAGACAAAAATACCTCTCTGTACACCCTGGATTTAAAACTCCTACAACATTTAATCTTTGAATAGGTTTTAGAGGTCTTTGCAAAATTTACTCTTTCAAATTTGAAAAGAGAAAAATAGTTGCTAATGCCTTAGACCCAATTTTCTGATTTTTATGCCCTAAATTAACATATTTCATTAAGTATCTGAGGTGGTCCTTGCATATTATAGGTTCTCAAGGTACTTTTATCTGATTAAATAAATGCTTGCCTTAGACACAGAAAACATGGATCAGGGTGCTTAAAGGCAAGGCCTATTTTGTTAGAGTTGTAAAGAAACTCTCCTCCCAAAGCATAAATTGCTTCCTGAGTGGAGAATGACCACAAGCTTTTGAGAAAACAAACACCTGTCTGTGTTGGGAAAGCACTCAGCACTGGGAGTGGGGGTGAGACACCCTCAGCAGGACTCGCCATGGTGTATTTAAGGGCTGTAATCTAATTAATCAAAATTAACTACAAACCCAGAGAAAATTACAATGTGTGTACAGCTGAATGCAAAGTAATGTGGCAGCTATTTAAAGTGGTGCAGGGATTCAGCAGCCACAGAGGACTTCCTGTGCCAAGCAAGGCTCTCGAGAAGCTTAAGACCAAAAGGACACGGTCCTTCTATGGAATGACCCTTGTGCTCTGGGTGCAGTCAGAACACACGGACTCTGGAGGCAGACTCTTGCCATGGAGTGGATTTGGTTTATTCTCATCAAAGCTCAGGTAGAGGCGCGGCACAGCAGTGTTGGAATGAGGGGCCTTTAGGATGATTAATAACCTTCTTAAGAGACTGGGTTAGTTCTCATGGAAGTGGATCAGTTCTCACAAGAGTGGGTTGATATAGAGTAGGTCGGTTGTACCATCCCTCTTCTGTGTGTGCCTGCTCACTCCTCTGCTCAGGGCTCCCTCCATGTGACGCCACCCACCATGTTACAGTACTACATGAGGCCCTTGCCACAAGCAGCCCCCTGATCGTGAACTTCCTTATCTACAGAACCATGAGCTAAACAACTCTCTTTTCTTTATAAATTACCTGGTCTTGAGTGTTCTGTTACAGCAACAGAAAATGAACTAAGAAAACTATCTTGTGAAGAAGGTAATTAAGCATAATCATTGTTTGTGTTATGAAGGAAGATGATTATACTGTCTGCTTTTCAGCTGCTACCACGCCATCATGGCCCAAGGAATTGTGCTACGTATTTAGACTATCTTAACTCTTTGTCCCATCTATTTACGGAAAAGAGCTTGAATCACACAGTGCTATTAATCCCATTCCTGTACAGCTCATGGTTTGTAAAGTGTAGATCTGGTGATGACACTTTCCTAAAGTCCGTCACACATTCCAGTGCTGTGGGCTGCCTATGAGGATTCCACGGCCCAGTCCTCTCTGCCCTTCCGGTCTCCTTCTGGCCACAGCTGTTTGGAAGCTCTCTTCTAGAGCTGCTTGGCCTGCAATGCCTTCTTCTGTCTAGATAAGGCTCTGCCTTCACTGGAATCAGCTCCAGCATCAGCTCTCTAGTTACATATTTGCATTTAGCTCCTGAGAAAGAAAACATCTATCATATTCTTCTGTGTCTTCATGGCACTTCACAGAAGCTGGTTATTCCAGGTGTCTTTAACCTCAGGCTCACTCTTCCCCCTTCAGTGTTCTCTCTTCCCCAGCACTTCTGGCTCCCGATCCTCTGCTCTCGGCGGAATTTGGCTGGCGGAAGACACCAGTTGGCATCAGAAAGCAGGAGGACAGTTTAAAGATTTATTTCCTGGCTCCTCCCTGCTTGGTTACTTTGGTTTGGCTAGGTTTTTCTACCAAAAGCTACAGTTACTCCCAGGCACTCCTTCCTTGTAGCTACCTTTTGTCCTGGGGCCCTCGTCCCGTTGTTGACAGCGGAGGTTCTCAGTGTGGCTGTCATGGGGCACGTCACTGCCCTGGTATATTTCCTGAAATACTGGCCAAGACTTGTGAAGTCTCTATTTCAAGAATAACACAGCATGAGTTGACCATCTGGGTCCTGTGAGACTCAGTTGTTACACTCAGTTTGCAGAGTAGACCAGGAACTTTCTATAACATTTGTGATCCGATGATTTAGTGACTTTCTCCCAAGATGCTGAGTTGCTTCTTTGAGATTAAGCCTAATAACAAAATCAGACAATATTTTCTAAGTCTCCCATTATTATCCTTCAGATGTGGAGTTAGGATGCTACATCCAATCACCCAGTCCATAGCAACAAATCTAATCAATTCAGATAAAAATCTCTAATATCAGAAATTTAATAGCTAGATGTACCCCACATTCATTAGCAGAGGGTAAAACATTTAGATAAAACTTGGAGACAAATGTAGAGAAGTAATTCTGATTGTCCAGTTTCATCACAGGATAAGAAGGCAGAAGTTCAATTAAGTGACAGGTATTTGGATTAATTATCTATGGCAACCCAAATTATAATAAAGTGGACACTCAGTAAATGTTCATAAAATGAAATTTAATTGGGTGATTGCTCAAGCCACAAGCACTATGGAGCATTGACTGCAAACCACTATTGAATTCCTGTTTGATGCAACCAGAGCTTCTAAGGTACCCATGTCCTTCCTTGGGTACTGGTGGCAGAGCAGGCATCATGAGCCATCTGTGAAGTGTCCCAAGTGGGGAAGGCCACCCAAAAGTCTCTCCATAGCAAGCAAAGGGAAACAACTTGCTGTGTAGTATTTGCCAAGTTTTAATGGTGATCATACATAGACTTTGGAGGGTGGAAAATTACATGTGTGAATTGGGGGCTATTGTGCATTTAAAGGTTAAGATCGGCAAGTAATCCCTCTTGGTTTCCTTTCTGACACACATCCAGGTCCTCCCAGACTGAGGTATCTGGGCTGCCCCTAGGCTGGGGGTCTGGAGAGGCAGCTAGCACAGAGAAGGACCTCTTCATGAAGGATGCTTGTGGATGAAAGCAAAACCCCTGACTTGTGTGCCCAGGGGCTACGATCAGAGCTCTTGGACTGAAAGAGGGGCTCTGTTGAGAGAACAGTGAGCCTCCCTATGCAGAAATTGGCCAGTGGGATTTTTTCAATTTGCACCTGGTGTTGGTCAGGAGTTCATGAAAATCCACAGAAAGGAATGTTTCCGAGTCCAGTGATGGAAGGGGAAAAACGCTGAATGGTCGTCCTTGGGAATCATGAAAGGTACTGATTCAGTTGGGAAATGGAGACTTCTGTCTTTCCTGAGGAGAATGTTTCTCGGTCAGACTTGGAGGTCTGGGCTCCTTTCCCCACCAACTTAGGCGATGAAGTATTCACTGTCATCTCATCAGTCAGCCTTTGAAAGGGGACCCGAGACACCCGCAGGCACAGAGGGGACGAGCAGGGCCATCCTTTTCCACTCAGGAGTCTTCTCATCTTCCCTTTCCGTGCAGAAGGCTTTTTCCAAGCCACAAAACATTCAAAATCCATATTCAGTGACAGTTATTTCTTTACTACATTGAGGATCTTTGGAATTTTCTAAACACATTTTTAAAAATTTCCACAATAGTCTTTTTCAAAAACATGCACTTTCTTTCATGTAAAAATTGGCCCTTTCATAATATCAAAATAATGCTGGTGACACAAATTTCAAATGGCACCAAAGAGAATAATAGAAGTATCTCCAGGCACTGTTACTCTTGCTCCAGAAGTGACCCCTGTCAGAGATGGTGTTTTGGTTACTTTTTACGTGTTGCTGAGACAAAACACCTGACACCCAAAATTAGGGAAGGAAAGGTTTATTTAGCTTACAGTTTTTGGAAGTTTCAGTCCACAATCAGCTGGCTCCAAGGCAGGGTGGCATGGCACAGGAACAACATTTTAAGGCAGCAGCCAAGCAAAAGCATCCAGAGTAAAAGGGGGGCCAGAGCAAGCCTCTTCTCCTCCTTTATATAGTACACAGGACACCTCCCCCCCCAGGATGGGTGTAGCATCCACAAACATCCTTGCCTTCCTTTGCACAGGATGAGGATGTTTACAAAGTAAGACCCCTGGCTCCCTGCTGAGTCTCTCAGCTAAACTTCTGACCTTCTCAAATTGTAACAATGACCAGGTAACTGTGCTCTACACCCCAGGATGTAGAGCTGCTGCCTTACTTAATTAAGGTGCTACACTCTCAAGTTGACACAATGTATAAACCCTAACAGATGGAAAAACACTGCTGACCATAAATTGGTCAACCTACATGGTGAGAATCTTAAACATCATAATACAGAAATGATGAAACAACATTTTGTGATGAAGTTTCAAAACTTATCCAAAGAAGTAGACTGTTTCAGGTAGTCTCCTTCTTGGTACATGGCTAGTTTTTGAGGAGTTTGGGAAACTTGCAAATGACTCATCCTAAAATTATTAGGACTGATGTTAGTGAACTTCGGAGTGAGCGAACAGAGTGAAGTAGAGGGAAGAGTACTGTAGGTTGTCATTTTTACCTGAAGGCGTGGTTCACATCATTAGAGGGAAGGCAATAATGTCAATCTAGGACAGGTGGGAAGAGCTTCAGTTTGTTTCATTTAACGGCTCTGTAATGTTTTACAGAAAGCATTGCCCAGCATCGTGAGCACCTGGGCTCCTTGTCAGGCGAGGCTGCTGGCTCCATCGCTCATGGTTCTCTTTTCTTTCAAAATTCATTTGCTCTCAGGACGACTTAGTTCAACCTCAGTCCTGTTTCTTTGAGGTCCCGATTAAACGGGCGTGGATTCTCAGAGAGGTTAAGTCTCTTGTTCAAGGTTGCTTAGCCAGTTACTTGCAGGGCTCAGATTTGAATGTAGACTACTGTACCCCAGAGTTAATCACCACACATGACTGCTCCCCTGGTTGTTACAGGATATTTCTTACTGACTTTGTCTTGTAGTAGCGTTTCAGGAAGCAGGGATTCTTGACCCTGGAAGCACACTGGACTCATTGTGTTCTTCTACCATATACCAATTCCAAACTCAGGTCCCAGAGATTCTGATTTAGTTAGGTTTGGGGCCATCATTGTTCTGTTTAGTTCCCTATGGTCCAGTATTAGTCTTATAAGGGATCCTAAAGCACAAGCAACACACTCATTATTCTGGGATATGTACATACAAGCTCTGGGAGTATAATGAATTCCTCTTATTCTTTCACCTTGTGCATTTATTTATGGGATGCCCATGTCACATTCTCCATTGACACACCTATTTCAAGAATCATCACCTATAAGAAGGTTTCTAATCTCTCCTTTATACTGGCGAGGCAATTTTCTATTCAGTTTGGCTCCGATATAGGTGTGGTGAGTGGCTTGTAGTTAGATTTTGATCAATTTATGCAGCCGCGTCTTCACATCTAGTTAATTTGTATAGTCCTTAAGGGCAGAACTGTGTCTTCTGCAACTTTCAGTTTATTTCGAATACACTGCAGGGTGCTGTGTGTCCAGATGTAGGAAAAATGCTGGCTGACTTAGTGGCAAACTTCTCTTGGATTTCAACCTGGTGAGAGGAGAGTGTACTTGGAACAAAGAAGGAAAATAAATCAAGTGATGGCAAACCTGCTTTTATAATAATCACAGTTGAGTTTGTGTATGTGTTCAGAAAATGTTCACGGGTCACCTCCCACGTGGCAGTCTTGCTGAGTTTTCTGTGCCTATGAGACACAGCGCTTAACTCTCAGGTTGCTTATAGTCTACTAAGAGAGATGCAGGACCATCATCTGCATAAGTGCACCAGCAAGTCACTCCAGACAAGTGTCTTGAAGGAAGGGACAGATGTCCCTATGGAAGAGAAGGACTGGGAGGTTGGCATCCTTCTGTGTAGTTTGGGAGGACTTGCTCAGGGAGAGGAACTTGGAGACTGAAATCAGATGGCTCTGCCATGGGAATTCTGGAGAGTGCTGCAGAGGGAAGCCTGAGAAGCAGGCATCTGATTGGTCTGCGTGCTCAAGGAACACAGAGGTCAGAGGAGGGCAAACACACTGCCTGAGGAAGTTAGTGAAGAAGTCAGAGACAAAGGCTTTGCCAGATTCTGGAGGCCTTGGAAGTCAGTATGAAGAATGAATTTCATCGTGAGCACAGTGAGATTTTGAAAACTGCATGCAACCTAGTTGCAAATCCTAGCCAGTTGATAATGGAAATGTAAATATATCTGGGCTACCCTAGTTGCAGTACTTTAATTATTCAGATGGAGGCCTGAAAAAAACTCACAGTAACCTGTAGGGTAGGGATGACTTGAGTGTATTGGGTTCTATTTGTTCTAAGAAAACATGTCCTTCCACGCAGTGCCCACATGCCTGAGGGACAGCTCGTCATGTGCTATGGCTTTTCTAGCTATCCTGAAAGAGGGATGAAGGCACACCCTTGATTAAATGCTTCTCGCTTTGCTCTGGTGGCAACTTGGAATGGTGGCACAATGGCTCATCGCACATTTGATAGTAATAACAGTTAGCCGTAGAACTTAGTTTTCTTTTTCACTATTTCAGTATCAAATCTATGAGTGGCAAAAATAATTTTGATAGACACTTGGTGTATTAGTTATCTGCTGCTGAATTACAAGTTACCACAAATGGAGGAACTCAAAACAACACATGTTTATTAGCCTGTGGATTCCATGAGTCAGGAATCTGGGCACAATGTAGCTGGGTCCTCTGCTCAGTCTCTCAGTCTGCTTGGCTGCATCCTTCTCTGGGGGCTTTACTAAGGAAGAACTCAGTTCTGGGAGCACTCAAGTTGGAAGAATTCTTTTCCTTTCAGCTGTAGGGCTGAGGGTCCAGGCTACTTTTTGACTGTCATTTGAAGGCCACCTAGGGCACCTGAAGGCTGCCCTTAAACCCTTGCTGCATGGCCTAGTGAGCTAGCAAGATAAAATCTCCATGACACAGCATGTGGATATGACAGCACACCAACTTTTTTTTTTTTTTTTTTTTTTTTTTGTGGTACCAGGGATCGAACTCACAACCTCGCACCTGCCAGGCAGGCCCTTAAGCCACTGAGCCAAATTCCCAGCCCTAGTTTTTTGAGACAGGGTCGCACCATGTAGTTCAGGCCAGCCTTACACTCATGTTGTAGCCCAACCTGGCCTCGAACTCAATACTCCATCTACCTCAGCCTCCTGAGTGCTGGGATTAAAGGTGTGTGCCACCACACCTGACCCAGCACACCATCTTTGTTTGCCACATTCTGTTGGGTTAGACGCAAGTCACAAGTCCCACCATTATTCAATGTGGGGGACTAAGCCTAGGAGATAGGAAGTGGGGGACCACCTTAGAGACTGTCCACTATCCTTGATTTTATTTAAAAAAAGGTATCTTTCTTTAAAAATGTTAGTTCACTAATGTAATGAAGTTCAGGGGTTGCTGATAAGCACTCATCTCAAATATTTTTTTCTTCTTTGGTAAATTCAAGCTTTGTTCTCCATTGGTATCTTCTGAGGGTAGAAAAGGAGGTATATCTTTTAAACATGAGTTTAAAACTGGTTTTTAAATTCCTGAGAGACCTCACAGTTATTGATTTGTTTTCGACAGTCCAAGAATACCTCCTACCTCTCGGGTAGTATCATGCCTTCCTGTACTATACATTCCAAATGAATCTACTGGATTGTCTTAGCCTTCTTTGGAATATTTGTAAATAGTCACACTCACAAAATGCCCTGCCATCTTTTGGCAGAGGGCTAATGTTATAAAATCTTGCCAGAGAAAAGTAGATCACAAAAAATAACCTGGGTATTGGCGCACCTGTTAGTTTGGCAGCTCTGGTGTCCATATCCTTTTAACAAAGGTTTGTCTTTAATTGTCACTCTTGTTCCAAGGAGTCATTGAGTGGCTCCAGTTGCTCTTGGAAACATCAGCACCAAGGTATTAGATCCAAAGTGTGATGCTGTTCAGTCAGAAGTGGTGAAGAATGGCTGCCAGCATTCCCCACTACCCCCATGACCCACCCTCCCTACCACCCTGTGCCCGCTGCCACTGCCCTTTTCTTGAAATAGACCATTGGTGTCTTCTCAGCATTATGCAAAACAGCATGTGGTCTGGGCTCCAGGATGCGACCACCACAGGTACACCTTTCCCACTAGGTGGCTGCCCCCAGGCCTCTCCCATTTAGGATATCGAGGTCTGCTCAATGGTGGATGTGAACCCAATGAGACTTGGAAACACGTGTTTTCCTTTAACCTTGAGGATTTATAGGGGTAAAAAAATACCGCTTTAAATCCTGTCTAAAGGAAAGAGGTAAACCAGCTGCTTCCCTGACCGGTTTGGTTTCTTCTTTAGGAGGTGGTTGCTGCCAACCTTTCCAAGTTTCATGAGTCAAAGAAACAAAATTTGGATCCTGTAAGTGTTGACCAAGACAAATGCCACAATTTTGATCAACTAAGCACTAATAAATGAGAGATTCCTGGTTTAAATACCTTTTGAAATACACACATGCTTAAAGGTGAAGAAAAGGAAGTATTTGGTGAAACACAGTTGAGAAGTAGTTGCTAGTCCTATAATGCCTGAAAAAATGGCCAGAAATAGTTTGTCAAACATGAAAGTGGCCAGTTTGCTCATCTCCACTTTAAAGGAACATTAAAGTCTTTATCTTTATCTGTGTACCTGAAATTACTAAATAAGAGGGAATTGCAGAGTTTCTTTCAAAAAATGAATTCTATATCCTGCTGCCTAATTATTGCTAAGATCTCCGTGTGTGATATTGCATACCTAATGCCTGATTCCCAGTGATTCTCCAGTGCGAAATTGTAAATGCAGAAAGGATGTTGTAAAGAGGATAGGGACAATTAACCTCATTAGGTCAAGCAAATATAAGAATAAGAAATACCCTTTGACTGCAGTAGGCAAAAGATGAGTGAATTGTTAGAAAAAAAAGATGGCCTTATAAGACAGGCAAGGTCACATCTGCCTCAGGATGTAAAAGGGTATTCTAACGTGTCTAAGACAGAAAATTTGGTATCAGCAGAGCCTTCAAGATCTCAGGAGAAAAGAAGTATTCAAGTAACGGTGACGATGATGACTGTGTACTTTTTCACTGTCACTATTATTCTTATGGCTACAACTTATTAGATACCTCACAGGTGCTAAAAGCCAGGCTAGGTTTTCTGCTAAGCCCTTCACTATATTGCATATAAACCTTCTCACAGCACTTTGGCGCATGTATTCAGTTTGTGTATGCAGCAACTTCTGTTTTAGTCCTGAACAGAATCTGCATTGTTGTCTGTTGAAATCTTAGACCGTATGGAAACTACATATAAACATCTGAAATGCCTGATCCTTAGAGGTCTTTAGAGGTCCTTCCAGGTTTCCAACTATTCAAGTCTGACCCAGTCTGACCCAATGTAATTATCTGAAGTGTGTCATAGAATCTGGTAGTAACTATGAAGGATGGGTGACCCAGTCTATGCTCAAATTTGCCTAAAAGATGAAAATAGGGTTTCTTCAAGTCAATACACTAAGTGGCCCAACTGGCCCATTCTATACTTCCTGTATGCAAGATGACATCTAGAACTTAATGACATACCAGATACTGTTTCAATACTTTCTATATACTGTAATTCATTTACTCTTTATAATATCCTAAAATACAGTTTTTAGGCAGGTGACTAGTACATTCAAATCCTTTTAGGGTTGGCTAAGTTCTGTAACAAATGTCCCCAAATTGCAATGCTTTAGACAATAAAAGATTTATTTCTGGTTTTTAACAGTCAGTTTGATGATGAGTAGACATTGAGAGGAAGAAAAGGCATGGAACTTCTTATGGGAGGTGTTGGGGTCAACCCAGTAGTGGAATAACCACTCCTGCCTGCATTCCGGTGGGCAGAACTGGTCACCTGGTCCCACATAGATGCAAAGAGAGAATGAGAAATATGGTCTGCCTTTGTTCCCAGGAGAAAAAAGAAACAGGATGGTAGACATGTACCAATGCTGCTGCCATGGATCGGTACTATTATTATCCCTGCTTTATAGCTAAACAAATTAAAACATCAGAAGATTCAATGCCTAAAGCCATACGGTTGGATACCCAGTATCACAAAACCATAAAGATGAGAATTTAAAAGCAGGCAGTTTTATTCTTAAGCCCGTGTGTGTAACCAGTAGTCTCAGCTGCTCCTCAGGGTCTGGAATGTGATCTCAAGACATCACTGTTTAGTTTGATAGTTTCATCCCAGATCAAGCTCTAGGCTATTATTTTTATATTTTTAATTGGGTAAGTATACCGATCACAAAACATACACATAGTCTATTATTCAAATGAAACAAGATTCTGAAGTCTTAGGAAATTTGTACAGCAATTAGCATTCCTCCCTCACTTCCCGTATTCTCTTCCAATCTCAGACCACCTTCTCACCAACCACCACTACCAACACGAATGCACTCTCCTGACCAATATTCCATTTAGAATAAAAGGAAAAATGCAATAAAGCTTGAGAAGGTCACGGGAAGTTTAGTGAATTACTGTGTGTCCACACCTGGAATTAACTAGACCATTGGCTCTTTTCCTCTGGTGGATGGCTAAGAGTATCAAACCATGAGCTAGGGCTGAGTTTAGCTCAATTTCAGCCTTGTGCTCAGCAGCCAGTGATACATCACTCTCCTTACCCACTACTTCTGTGTCTCATGTATCCAGAGACATCTGAAACCCCATTGCTGAGGCTCCCTGGTGTTGTCTTTCCCTGAAGTCTTCCAGACAACCTCAAACTGGCCCGACCAGACCCTTGGAAATCTCCCGAAGCCTGCCTGTCAGATGGGCACATGTCAACACACCACCTGCTCTGGCGGAAAACCAATTTCTTCTCTGTTTCTTCCTCCCTTGGGAAATATGCCTGTTTCTGGCATCTGTCCCCACTTACCCTGCTTCATACACTGAGACAAAGAAGTCATTTCATTTCTCGAGCCATCTCTCCCACTTCTCCGAAAAGTTACTTGAGTTACTTCTCAACAGGCATGCTGATTCTTTTGTCTTCTTCCTCTTCAAGTATTTAAAGCTATTCGTGTTTGCTTGCAAAAATATTCTTAGTTCTTTACACTGCCCTTATTTGATTCCATTTAGAACCTTATTTCCATATCTTCTCACTACCTTTGATGATATCTAAATATTTCCATTTGCACTGGCTACTGATCTTACTTGTTTATTTCTGTTCGAGAATCTTTTGCCATTTATCTCAAGACAAGTTTGGCTTTTTACTTTACTTCCTCCCTAATAAACATACTAAGGTATAGATGACATAAATAGGAAAACATGACAATATTAAAATGTGAGCTCAGGAATTTTTAAAAGAACATATCATTTTCACTTTTCTCCCAAAGTCCAACCACCTGTGTTGCTTCAAATATGATTTCTTCGGGGTATGAAAAGAAGCAGGTTCTGAGGTCACTACTTGGCTTTAGTGTAGGCAGGTGAGTTGGATTTTCTTCTTCCTACAGAATCATCCTGTGATCTTGAAAAAAGTGAAGTTGCAGGACAAAGTATATTTAAAGAAAGTTATTATGAGACCGGAAGTTACTTCAGTGACTCAGACGTCTCCCATTTTAAGCCAGTCATCTGAACACTGTGTACTTTGGTTTTGCCTTTTTATAAAACGGAAACCAATAAAAATATAGCAGCCAAAATATAGGCACCCAAGAAACTTTCAATAAGTGGCTCATTAAGATCATCTTCAAAATAGTATAGGTGAAAAATTAATGAACTCACCACAGGTTTGCTTCTGAAGTACTGGCATTTTGGAAACAGTCCATTCCTTCCTTCTTTGTTTTCCTCCTGTCAAACTTTGAACCAGTTCTTCCTTGTGAATACTTCCCAGTTAGCAATATTTGGATTTTCCTGGTGTGTTTAAAACAGTATGAAAATTTTAGTAAAACATATGGAAGGGCAGGGATAGTGAAATTTGACATATGTGCTCTTGGACATGACATGGGTTCCCATGTCTGCACTCCTGTGCCCTCTCTAAAACACTATGCTACAAGTCAGTGTTGTACTCTTCATGTTGGCAGGACAAAACCTGTGAGCTCAAATCTTGGCACTGCCCTGACAATCTCTGTCATGTTCAGCAAGATCTCTAACTTCTCTAAGCCTTAGTGTCCTCATAAGCAAAGATCTCTTTGGGGACTGAGAACTAAATAAGGAAAACCATGGAAGCACTTAACCTAGTGTTTGGCATTTGGTAAACACCCAACCATTTGCTCTTCCATAAATTCGATGGGGTGTATTTTTTTAAATTACTCTTCTTTCTCCCTTCAAATATTATTCCATGATAAATTCTATTTTCCTGGATTCTCTTGTCTTTTACTGTTGATCACCACAAGGAAAGAGAGGGCAAACACAAACTGTAGTGCCAGGGTTATCATGTAGCTCTGAGAAAAAAACACAGACTTTCTGAATTTACAGTGTGACAATGACATCGAAAGCCATTTTTGTAAAAGATAAGAAACTTCTACATTATAAAGCTTTCCTTATCCAGTGACAAGCTTGGTTATATCATGTTAATACAAGGAAGGATAAAAATCTTGTGATCATCTCAATAGAACCAGGATAAGTATTTGATAAACTTTACCTTTTGAGGATTAGAATCACTCAATCAACTGGGTGTAGAAGGAATGTACCTTGCCATAATAAAAATCATATATACACACAGCTAACGTCATGCCCACTGGTAACAATCTAAATGCTTTCCATCTAAGATCAGGAACAAGAGAAGGCTTGACGCTCTCACCACATCCATTTAACACCACTCTGGAAGTCCTAACCAGAGAAATTCAATAAGAAAAAGAAATGAAAGACATCAAAATTGGAAAGAAAGAATTAAAATAATCTCTGCAGATACTCATTCTTATATAGGAAGGCCTCAAGTTTGCACAAAATGTTGCTAGAACTAATAAATAAATTTAATAAAATTTAAAGACACAAAATAAACGCATGAAATCAGTTGTATTTCTATACACTGAAAAAGGACTGTCCAAAAATAAACTAAGGAAATAGTTCAATAGCATCAAAAAGGGTAAAATAATTAGGAATAAATTTAACCAAGGGAGTTAAAAATTTATATATGAACACAGTAAAACATGGATGAAAGAAATTAAAGAAGACCCAAATAAACAGAAAGACATCCTATGCACATAGATTGGAAGAGCTAAAATTGGCAAGATGTTCAACATATACAATGCAATCTGAAGACTTAATGCATCCCTCACAAAAATGCCATGGCATTTTTTTTTCTTACAGAAATAGAAAAACACCATTGCTAAAATATTGACCCACAAAAGACCCACAGTATTACAATGGCCAAAGTGATTTTAAAGAAAGAAGAACAAAGCTAAAAAGCATCATACTTCTTGATTTCAAAATATACTACAAAATATGATACTGGTACCAAAAGATGTATAAAACAATGGAACAGAATAAAGAGCCTAAATATAAATCCATAAATATACATTCAACTGATCTTTGACAGGGGTATTAAGACTACACAGTGGGGGAAGGACAATCTTTACAACAAATGGTGTTGGGAAAACTGGTTATTAACATGCAAAAGGAGGCTATTGCACTCCTATCTTACACTATGCACAAAAATTAACTCAACAGAGACTTAAAGACATATTATAAGACTCAGAATGATAACACTTCTAGAAGCAAACATAGGGAAAAACTTCTCAACATTGGTCTTGGCAGTGCTTTCTTGGATAACAAAAATAGAGAAGTGAAGCTATACATAAAATGAAAATGTTTCTGCACAGCAAAGAAATCAACAAAATGAAAGAGAAAGAGACCTATGGAACAAGGGAGAATATTTACCAATGATACATCTAATAAAGGACTAATTCCAAAACATATATAAGTAACTTTTACAACTCAGCAGCAAAAACATTAAATAACCTTATTAAAATAGCAATATGTCACAACAGATGTCTCTTAAAGGAAGACATAAAAATGGTCAACAAGGATGTGAAAAGATGCTCAGCATCACTAATAATCAGGGTGATGTAAATGAAACTACTACTTGGTATCTTTTCATGTCTGCTAGAATGGCTGTTACCAAAAAGTCAAAAAAACAAGTGTTGTTGAGGATGTGGGAAAAGGGAATACTTATATGCTGTTGGTGAGAATGTAAATTAACACTGCCATTATGGAAACCAGTGTGGTGGTCCCTCCAGAAGTTAAAAATTTAACTACCATGTAATCTAATGATCCTGCTTCTGGGTATATAACCTAAGGAAAAGAAATCAGGATGTTGAAAAGACACCTGCACTGGCATACTTATTGCAGAACAATTCATAATAGCCAAGATATAGAAGAAAGTGTTCAATAAATAAATGGGAAAAATGTGGGATATATGTGTATATACATATACACACATACACATAAACATGCACATACCCACACACACACACATACACACACACGCAACGGAATACCTTTCAGCCTTTAAAAAAAGAGGGAAACTGTGCCATTAGTAATGACATAGATGAATCTGAAGAATGCTCTGTTAAGTGAAATAAAACAGACACAGACAAATATGGAATGATCTTATAATGTAATCTATAAGAATTGAATTTACAGAAGCAGAGAGTATAGTGGAGGTTATCATGGGTTGGGTGTGAGAAGGGGAAAGTAAGGAAATATTTATTGAAGGAAACAAAGTTTCAGTTAGGATACATAAATTCTGGACATTATGCACAGCATGATGAGTACAGTTAGTAATAGTATATACTTGAAAACTGCGAAGAGTAGATATTCAATATTCTTACCCCACACACATGTTAAGTATGTGAGGTGATGGTTATGTTAATTAGCTTGATTTAATCGTCTCCCAATGTATACATACAATAAAACATTAGGCATACAATATTTATGTGCAATTTTAATTTCTAACTAGATTTTAATAAAACCGTAAGGGAGGGGTGGGTAGAAAAGTTAACTCTGATAGATTTGTACACCAGAGCTTTATTTATAAACCTTCATAAAAAGGAGGGTATGATGTAAGAAAACATTTTACCTGATCAAATAGGAAAGTAATAAACCCTTCAGGTGCCAGAAAGAGGAGGCAGGAAGAGGATAGAAAGGCAAGATGTCAGAATTGAGGACCATGATGGCATCGTCTGGATCCAAAACCTAAGTGTAGAAAGTGAGGTTGACATATTCTAAACATGTTGTCTTAGCTACTTTTCTCATTGCTGAGACAAAATACCCAACACCCAAAGATAAAGAGAGAAAGGTTTATTTGGCTTATGGTTTGTAGAGGTTTCAGTCCATAGTCAGCTGGCTCCAAAGCAGTGGGTATCACCAAGGAGAAAGAGTTCATGGCGGGGAGAAGGCAGCAAAGTAGCAAGCATCAAGTGACAAGGTGACACGCAGCAACCCTCTTTCTGTCTCTTATATTTTATCCAGCTTACCCACCCTTAGGTCAGGTAGCACTCCACCAAGGGTGGGGCAGCCGTAATCCTGGCATCACACCATGAATCAAAGCCAGCATTGCATTCCTGCCAGCATCGCACACCCTAGACCAGCACCTCCAAAAAGCCCCACCTATGACTGCATGAGGTTTTGGCGGGGACATCTAGACACAAGCCATAACATATGTGCAGATAAAAATTATAAAAATTAGCTTTTTTTAGGGGTGTTTCCTGGTTTTGCTCTGGAGCCATGTGGCTGTATCCAAGAGGGTGTTTAGGGGGGCCAAAGTGATCCTCATGGCCTAAATTGGGATTCAAAATCCACATGCCTAAATATAAGAGCCAAGAAATGCTGTAGAATGCTAGACTAAAGGAGCTAGAAAAAAGTCTGAGAGGCGACATGAGGAGGTCATTTCATAATGATGAGAGACTACAGTATAAAGTTTATGCTAGATGCCAGGGCAGAGGAGATGAGCTGCATACACTAGAATAAGGGAAGGCAACAGATACAAAGTCTAACAAGGTCAGGAGCAAACAGTCCAAGAGATAGCAGGAACAGAGTCACCCAAAAGTGGTGAGGTTAATTTTCCTTCGCTACTTGCAAGAATGGAGGGTTCCAGAACAAGGCAGAATCTGTGAGACAAAGTAAAGAATCTGTGCTATTTTTGTACAAGTAAGTATGACGTGTAACTTTCTCACCATTCTACAAAAGTAAGCAAGGTTTGGCCTTGTATTAAAGCTTGCTTTCTGCCTGTTCCTTTGTAAGGGGTTGGGGATCTTACATAGGCCATCTCACCACTTCACACAGCTGGGGTGAACAGAGAAAGTGAGTTTTTAAAAGCTAAACTTTGAAGCCACACAGGATAAAGGTGGCAATCTGCCACAGTAGCATAATATTTTTTTCATATGAGAATAGGTTACCTAAGGATAGCCACCAAAATTCACACACCTGTACGTACATTATGCCAGGTCAGTCACTTATCTATAGGAGTTGTCCTAAATAAAGTTCATGAGCCCTCATCAGATGTACTTCACTACGTATTGCCTGAAGCAATCCCTGTTTGGAGGTGAAGTCATCAGACTAAAAATATACCTACCAATCAACACCTCCTTGTTGTTTCTAGTCGTGCGGATGCTAAGGGCAGAGAAACATCTCCAAATAGACTTCAAAGAGCCCATACTCCTTCAGGACACTAATTCACACCAGTATTGTGTAAAGCAGAATAGATGTGTGGCACAGTTACCAATAATGTCAACAAACTCAAGGTGTTAGTGTGTGAAATGAGGTGGTTATTTTGATGATAGTGTTAATATCAACGGCTTGTCCTTACAATCACAGGGTTCTTTTAGACTGTGGACACTAAAATTACCAACCAGTAATTTGGAGATCAAATTTACAGCAACCATTCAAAATAAATTGTTTCATTTTCACCCAGTGGTATTAAGCAATATATGGAATGTGAAGTTCTCAGATTGGTTTGTACCACATCTTTGCAGCTCATGTTCAGTGCCACTCTGAACAGATGGTTCTTTCAGACATTAGGGTGGACGTTTCTGCTGTTGTCAGAATGGAAATCCTAAAAACACATACCTTAGAATCTATGGGCTCTCTTCATACTGTATCTCAGTAACTCTAAAAGTTTCACTTTTGGAAAATTCTTTATTTTCAAATACCAGTTCTCTGGCCTCATGAGGAGCCTGTGTCTTTAAACATCCATCAAATTTAGCCTAAGTCTCCATTTTGGATACAGAAAGTGCTCGATTTCTTAGTGGTTGCTCACTTAGTGGTTGCTTAGAAATTGGGCTAGGTCACATGCAGGAGAAACCCAACCATTGTGGTTTTATCAAACTCAAAGAAAGTTGGTTTTTTTTCGCACATTTTCAGAGTCTAGAAATGATTAGTCCAAGGACTCTAGGAAATCTTCAGTGTTCCAGTCATCTTCAATATTTCTTTCCCTTGTCCTTAGCATACGGCCTTTGCCTCGTTTATAGCCTCATAGTCACAAAATGGCTGCCCCTTATTCTCAGTAGGAAGCACAGTGGACAAAGCCCTAAAAAGTGATGCCTGAACAGAAAAGCAAAACTTCCCAGGAAACCCCTGGCAGATTCTTTGTTTGCTTGTTTTTTGTGGTGCTGAGGATCAAATCCATGGCTTTGCTGAGGATCAAATCCTGAGCTTTGCTCCTGCTATGTCCAGCAGACTTTTAATTGTCTCTCCATGTCTTGAAATGAGAGCCAGTGGCTTTCCCGAAGCCCAGGAACACAGGATCATAGCAAGATACATTCCCTTCTGAAATAAGACAGAAACGAGGGTGTGGTTGCTAAGCACCTCCTACTAACTGCCATCTAGATCCTGGATATGAATGCCTCCTAGTCCTCTTGCCTCTTAGGTGCTGGGGTGGAGGTTGCTTTTGAGGTCTTCTTCCCAGTCCTATAGCCTGAAACCTTATTGCATAGACCACTTTTTTTTCTTTATTCATTGAATGAACCAATCCTTTTGAGCAACTTCTATGTGCCAAGGACCATTTTAGATATTGGGGATATGGAAAGAACCAAAGTTTTGAGGCCTTTACCTTCCATGAAATTTCTAATGGGGAGAACCCAGCTTCTGCCCCCAGTTCCCCTCTTACATGGACACTTCTGGGCAGGGTACTCTCTGCATCCCTGTATATGATGGCCCTAATCATCTCCCGGGGATGAAGGCTCCAGCCTTCTCTCTGCCCACCAGAAGAAAGGAAATACATGAGGTTACAAACACTTTCTGCAGAAACAAACCATTGACCTATTCCAAGTCTCTTACTGTAAAACAGGATATTTATCACTCCATCCAAAGCACCTTCTTTGAAGTCACTTCATTTGTTCAGGGGCTTCTACAAGAACACTGTTACCTTCATCCCGTACAAGAGACTTTGCTGAAACACAAATTCTGGTTGTCACCCTTATAGCCACTGAGAGGTCAGAAAATTCAGTTTCCCGTGTTGGAACATCCCGTCCATCACTGATTTGAGGAACCTAATGTCCTTGCATATTTCAGCTGCAAGTCTGCGGGCCTTCTATAGCTGCTTTATAAAATACAAAGGCAGGATTTGCTTGAATCTAGTTGATCTGTTACTTCGAACTTGGACTTCGGTTAGAAAAAGAAGGTGATCAAGTCTCCATCCTCTCCCTTTCTGATTCAGAATATCCACTTATAAAGGAAATATGACAATGTCAGGGTCTTATCTAACCTTTATCAAAGTGAGTAGAGGTCTCGGGGGAAGGCTTGGAGCTTCGTGTCCAGGTGACAAAGATAATGTGGCTGAGTTGGTAAGTTTCCATTCTTTCCAGGAGCTACTCCTTACTGAACCCCTGGCTACCTGTGTTGAATCCTCTGCCCCAACTAAGCAGCTGGGCATGGAATTTGTCTCCTCCCGATGCAAACCTTCCCCGAGATACTCCTCCCTGCCCTCTGCCATGCCAGGTTCTTCAAACCTTTGCTCACGTCGGTCCCCTTTTCCTAGACTCGCCACACACTGCACTGCGCTGCTGTCCTTAGGCTGCTGTCTCTCCCTCAGCAACTGTACGCAGCTGCGTCCCACTGCCCACCCTTTCCCCCCTTCATGAAGTCTTCTCTGGTTCCTGATGAAATGATAGACTCTCAGAAGAGCACCGGAACCTCCACACCCTCAGAAACTCTCCTACTGTGCATGGCATTGCTCTTGGCCCCGAAAAGACCATCTGTCAGTAGAGCCGCTGAAGGTTTAAGATACGTATGAGATTTCTCTTCAGCATGCTGTTTTCTAGGCAGTTTACATTTGAAACTGCAGATCAGTGGGTGTGTAACTGCTTCCAACCTTTTCGGGGCGGTGACGCAAGCTTGGGGTGGCCATCTGTGTTTCCTCCATCTGCTGAGGCTGCTCTGCACCTCATCAAGTGCAATGCACCAACTCAAGCCTCGCCTTTCCAAGCAGTCTTTTTGAACTGCGCCAGCCCTTGAGGAGTCCGTCGACTCTGGGTCTCTAGGGCAGATGTATAGATGGGCTAAAGCCCCACTGCAGTGCTAGTAAACCCATGATCCTCAGTACCTTGTCAATAATATGGGAGGATTATAGATCTTCAGAAGTTTATGTGAAGGTTAAACGAGAAAATGTATAAAAATCCCCTGTGCACGTGGTAAGGGCTCTACATGTATGAATTCTCTGCTTCTTTTCTATTACACTGTCATGCTAGGATAATCGCTGTTCATTAGTCTCTTTTCTTCCCTTAGTATGAACTCCTCCAGGACTATATCACATCTTACTGGTTTTTACATAAGGGAGAGTAGGGTGTTAGGGAATTAAGAATAATAAAACCATGACTGGTATAATCTTACCATTTAGGAAACTGAGGCAAGAGGACTGCAAGTTCAGGCCAGCTTGGATCCTGTCTCAAAAACAAGCAAAAAATATAAAAATCAAACAAAAAAGGAAATAAAATAAGATAAAAGAAATATGATCTTGGTCACAGATCGGCTACACATCTGTGTGACTTTGGGCTATGTCATTCATCAGAAAAGCAAAGGGTTTAGTTTGAGCGACTGCTAAGATCTATATGTCTAACTGAAGTCTCTTAAAGGAGGTAGTGAGTGAATGGACACTCAGTAAACATCATACTCAAGTCTTGTCCCTTGTGGAATAGTTGAATGAATGAATGCCTGATGTAATAGTACTGTGTTCAACATGGGCTTTCCTTTCCAATGGGCAGTCAACTCCAGCAGAAGTTCATTCTAATATTGCATTAACTTCTTAGGCCTACAGAGGGAAGGGGGTCTCTTAGGCTTGAAAACCCACTCCAGCCAAATTCAAAATCTACCCCAGAAATTCACATAAATTCTCATACTCTCTGATTCCCATTGCTTGGCAAGGGTGCCCGATACTGTTAATGTCCAATTGCCCAGTGAGGACAGTGTGAGAAACTGAGGCACAGGAGTCTCTACTCAGGTTCTACAACTTCCTTTTCATTTCATCCATGCAGTTGACCCTAGACACTAAGCTATGCGAGTGTTGAGCAAACATTTCAGCACATTCCCCACCCACTGAAATGGAATTGAGCTCAGGGTTGATGCTAAGAATTGCTTTCAAATTATTAGGAAAAACTGCTCTTCAAATCAGATGGTAAAATTTCCAATTCTATTTCCATCAACATCTCTATGTAAGGAGAAAGGTTTTTTCTTTTTTATTTAAAATTATACAAAATATGACAAATTTGCAGTATGAACAGTGAATTCAGATGGTACCTTCAAGTGTATATTAAGCCTGGGTGAAGGTCTCTGTTCCTGGCCTATCCCCAACCATCACAATATTTACTACACTTTATTCTAATTTTTTCTACATTTTTTCCTATGAACTTCATTTCTGCTTCCAAAGAAGAGGAACCTCAAACTGAATACAAGTGCTTACAATTAATTGAAATTTGCAAAAGATCAAACTGGTGGGAGGAGAGTTTTGAAAAGGAGCTGAAAAAAAGTTGTCCAGCTAGAAATACAAGCTAAATGTGGTTCTTACCTCCATTTTAACACATCTTTCATTTAGAAGTTTGGACTGGAAGACAGCCAGGTAAGGCGATAAAGTCCTACTCTATAAGATGCGAGTTCCTGGCTGTTTTAGAGTTTTACTAGTTCTTAGCTTAAGAAGTGCAAAAGGGTTAAGAGTCAGACGTGAAGACTGCCAGCTCCAATGCACGTAGGCATAGCAAATGTATCCTGCTTCATCACTCTGGAGTATGATGAATAACCTTACGTGTCTTTGAATGGTCAATTTATAAGCACTTTGGTCGTTTATTCTCCCTGAGAAGTTCATACTTTTGCTCCTGGCTGTTGCTCACGAGAGGTCTGAGAATCTTAGTCCAGATTGGCCAACATGATTAGTCATGGAAGAAGATGGCTGCTCTTCCTGTGGTTCTACCAGAAACAGAAAGTCCATCATCCTGGAGCAAACAGAAAGGAGGTTGCCATCCATGATGTGGCAGCCAGGGGGAGGTGGAAGGCCCTGGAGTGATGTGTTCTGCTCAGCTTTTGGACTTTGGGTCATAACCCACTGGCTTCCAGCAAGACAAATTTTCTCTCTTATAGTCAAAGCCATCCTACACTGGGTAGGGCCACGATATGAGGATGACTGAATCAGGAAGGATGATATCAATGCTACAGCATGCTATGCTATTTATGTTATTTTACAAATAGTAGTACTAAACATATTGTCAGTTCTCTATCATCAGGTCCCTGGTGATAAAGATAAACCAGGCTAATTTGATGCTGTCTCCCCTTAGGAACCTTGACCCTGTTGCTGAACTTATAAACCTGATCATGTTTCCCTTTGAGTCACACCTAGTAACTTTTCCTACTAAAGTAGTTCAAGTAGAAGGATTTCAATAATTCATTGATATTCTAGTAACTTGGGGGTGTTTAGAGTAAGGAGTATGAGTTCCATTAACCTCCATAGATCTCCTAAATTCTGTCATAAATATGTCCGTATGAATGTGACACAATCTAATGCCATTATCAATAGCATCTGAACATTATCAATAATATCCTTTGTCAGGTTAGGGAATATTCTATTGCAGTTCTTCCATAGGCATAGTAGGTGGGCACCAGCATTATATACCCTGAGCTCCTTAGATAGATCACCCAAAACATGACAGCTTGTGTCAAGCAGTTTGATACCCAGAATCAGAAACAGGACTTCTAAATACCCTTTTACAAGTAGTAATAATACAAATAGTATTTTAAGTTCTCTATCACTGGGTCCCTGGTGATAAAGACAGACTAGTATTTCATAGGACATGACTATATGATGAGCATCATATATATGATCCTTATTAATACTCAGTGAAAAGGAAAGCATGGGAGAGGGAGAGTTCCAAGATCAAGAATGTGCAGGTACTGCATGTTGCCAAATTCGGTCTCATTTAGAACCTCAGAATCTATGCTCTTTACCACTGCAAACCAATGCTTCTGGGTTGTGGAAAGGTGAGTTGTTGGCTAATTAATTAGGCAGAGATGTAGACAACCCAATGCTTGGGGCCCATGTACAACTCTCTCTTTCTCTGCTGGCCCCTGGATTCTGTGCCAGGTACATGCCAATTATACCTTGGTGGTTGATGATAGGGAGGCTTTGGATGTGCCCCGAGGAGGAGCTATCTGCAACACATAAGTGGGAAATTTCAAGGTGGTGTTCTCTTAATAAGCTTGCCACCAGATGCTGTCAAGAGACTAAAATTGTTCAGGCTATTTTGAGACCAAGTTCCAAGTTTCATCCAGCTTCTCCCCCATATAAATTGAAATTCATGGGTCTAAGAGCTATTCTTGACCTCACATTTTAGATAGAGACATATAGCTAGAGTTTGTGCTCAAATTCACATCTGTATATTGGCCCCCAATTCTGAATAAGCCCAGTACAATAATAGGGTTGGAATTGGGATTAGGGTCCTGAATTCTCCAGCTTCAAAATAAAGAGAAGGTAAGAGTTGACTCAGAACATGAGCACAGAACCAAGAATAAAATTATAATTACCCACTGCGTGTTTATATACCTCATAGGCCGGGGGAGGATGTAGTTTGTTTATTTTTTTAAGTATAAATTATAGCACTTTCCCACCTTGAAACAGAAACTTGACCTGTGAGACAAAGTTTTCTTTTCTTTACTGTTTTTATAACAAGTAGAAAAGGCTCAGTGAAATGTGTGTTGGTTTTCATTCCAGGTGAGAAAGTAGAAGGCTGCGAATTTTAAGTAATGTATCTGAGTTGCATGTGAGGCTGGATTATGAACTAATATAAATAGAAACAAGAAGTGGAAAATTTCGCACACTCCTCCCCATTACTCGCTTTTGACATTTGGCCCTGGGTCCCAGAGTCCTCGTGGTCACTCGGCAGCCTGGGGAAATGATGGAGGTTGACACACATGGATAATCTTTTCCTGGAAATGGGTTTGGAGGAAGCTTATTATAAACAATAAGCTCTTGTGTATGGGATTGAAAATAAACTCAGACAGTGCATAAGGTTACAGCTATGTGTTGCAAGGTGAAAATCCACCAGCTGTCACCTATCCACATAGCCTGACAGATGCATTTGCCTCTGCCTGGAATCCCATTCCAGAAACTCCTGCTAAGTGAACAAGCAAGTCTTCATATGAAGCCCAGGGACTTAGAGATAGACTTCCATGGTATTTTTAAATACATAATTTTTTATTTCTTCTAAGAAAGAAGGCAATGCTGTGTTAGATAGTCATATGGTCTTTTATCTGTCAGCTCTTTACCAGTCACCCAAATGTCACACTCTATGGGACTATTCTAGGTCAGCTTTCATATGTTTTCCTCTGTTTATTATATATGATCTCATTTAGTTACAACATGTTTTGTTGGCTCTGAACTATATGAATGAAAAGAAATGCAAACATTCAAGCTTTGTTCCTCAGATACAGGAAGACATCATAGTTTTCTATGATTGTTTCAATTTTATGCTAAAGTTCTTGTTCAGCAAATGGTATTTCTGAGCCAGAAAATCTATATTATGGTCCAGGATGTTTTCCACACTTCCCTTGGTTGTACCTGAAATGTACTTCTCAGTATAAATGCTTCCTCCTCCTGCCTTGCTTTCTCATGTTGCACAGTACGGTTCTGGAGTTAATGGTATAATTTCAAGAGGATATTTTTCTATCAACTCAAAGCACTTAGGACTCAGAGGAAAGTATTTTGGTGGTTACTTGGAGAGATTATTATGTTGGTTGTGATAACATTTGGAAATAAAAAAGTGTCTTTAACCTTATGACTATATAAATTTCTACTTGGCAAAGAAGGATTGCTCTGGCATTGTGGACATAGAATTTAAAATGCCATCTTTTTTACTTGCATGCATTTTTCAGGAGTCTACCTTGTTGATCAGTGTATAACTCAGCAGGGCAGTGGCTCTAATTCCAGCCCAAGTCTATGGGCAGTACAAGAGTCTAGGGAAGCCCAAATCTCTTGAATCGTGGTGTGGGGTAGGAAGGACCGGGGTGGAAAGTCAAACTGCTCAATCAGTTGGCCCAAGCCTCGGTATCAGAGAGAGATTTTAGGGCATGTAGGGAGAGCCTGGTTTTGGCATTCTTATAATAGGTTTCCTGAAATAGGAATATTTCAGGTTCCAAATGAGGCCCAGTGACAACTTAATGCTGTAAAAAGAGCTAGAACTTTTATTGTAAGTGCAGATCCCCAACCTGTGGACTGTGTGGCCTCCTGGCAGGCTGTAGCTTTGCAAAGGGTACAAAATTCACAATTGAACTGAAAACAGCCTGGATAATATATTCATACAAGTGTGGTGTTATGGGTTAGATCTAAAATCTCCCCCAAAATTCTCATGTGTGTAGATGACTGGGTCATGGGACACTACACTCATTGGATTCATCCACTGGTGGATTCAGGAGCTAAATGAGCCATGAGATGAGTAACAGGGGGAGTGGCCTGGAAGGGTATGTTCTTACCTCCAGCTCTTCTCTCTTCTTTCTTCTCTCCTTTCCCCTCTCCCCTCTCTCTTTTTTCCTCTCTCTCATCTCCCTCCCTCATTTCCTTGCTCTCTCTTTCTGTTTCCTGGCAGCCACGGGTTGAGCATCTTTTCTCCAACCATGCCCCTCTCCCATCCTGTTTCTGCCTTGGAGCCAGCAGATCATGGACTGAAACTGTGAGCCAAAATAAAACTCTCCTACTTTAAGATGTGGGTCTGAGGTAATTTGTCCCTGCAATAGGAAAGTAAAGTGGCTAAGACAAATCATGTCCTCAGTCATCTACCATGGTATTTAAGGCTGTGGAACCTGATGCTTTAGGTTTGAATCGTAGCTGTCCCTCTTGCTGGTTGTATGGCCCTGAACAAGTTATTTAGCTTCTGAATATTCAGTTTCATCCTCTGTAAAAGAGGGCTAATGGTGTCTTGATGAGTTAGTAAATGAGGGACTGTATTGTTCGCATAGTTAGGTCCCAATGCATTTAGCTATTACTGCTGTTTGACAATAATCTGATTGTAGCTACAATCATGATAAATTAAAATACATTTATTTACATGTGATTTCCTTGCTGTCCTGTCAATATAGGAATTTTCAATTTTTATGGCAAACAAACATAAAATTACCATCTGTTGTAGTCAGGGGTTACATGGAGAACAACTGCTACAGGACACAGTGTTTGTAATAGTATTTTATAATAGTCACCCAAAAGTATATACAAGAAAGTGTAGGAAAATCTGTCTACAACACTAAGACCCAGGATAGCCGAGCACCTGGATCCCATAGCAATGTCATGTAAGAGTCCCACTAGAGACCCAAATGCATGACAATGCCTCCCACAGTATCAACTTGGAATCTAAGAGCCCACAAGGGCTCACGCCAGTTTATTTACGGTTTTGTGCTGGGAAGGCCACAGGTCAGTGGTGGAACTAGAAAGTCTATGCCAGCAGGGTGAAGGAGCTGTGCAGTGGGTTGAGGGTTCTACGTGGGAGCCGAGAAGTCACGCTCAAAAGAAGAAGCGGGGCTGCCCTGAAGAGCACCACAGCCATCCCCAACGGCGACGAGGTCCCGCGCTCCTCCGACAATGGAGAACAGTTGAGCACAGGTCAGAAAGCCCAGCGTGACCAGCTTCTCCAGCACACAGCCTCCGCTCTGGAGCCAGGAAGCGATGCACAGTGTGAGGAGCAGGGCTCCCGCAACATGAATCACAGCCACTCTCACCGATGAGGTCCCGAGCTCCTCCGACGATAATGGCCGAATCCACATTGGAGAAGCCAGCATGACAAGCACCTCCAGGAGAACCAGCGGCCCCAACAGCAACTCTTGTAAGAACCCACAACGCCCGGCTCTTCTTCTCCACGTCCCTATTTATGTTGGCAACTTTCTTTAGGTGGAGCATCTTTAACTCAGCACCAGCTGAACTAATTCAACTGGTGCTAAGTTGACCACCAGTTTGTAATCCATAACACCATCATATAGGAGACCCTCATTCTTAGAAAGAGTTGAAAGAAACACAGGAGGGCAGAGTTATTCTAAGATGGGGAGAAAATACATATGACAAGGGAGGTTTATTTTTCCATCAGGGTCAGTAGGCAGAGAGTCTAGAGTGCATGAAAATGTTTGATCATATTTTTAATGCCTCTATCTTGTAATCTGAACAACTACTTTGAAGATAACAATATACAATATATTAACCAATGCTAATCTCCTATTTTTCTGTTTTGAAATTCTGTATCATTGTTTTTATTCTTTTTATTTTTGATATTTAAAAAATCAGAAGAGGGCAACCCACTTGGGACCCCTTCTGTCTCTCTCTGACAAAAACTTTCTTTCTCTCAATAAATATTTCTGTTCTAAAAAAAAAATCAGAAGAAAAAACTTTAGGCAGCAGAAAGGGTCTTCATCTATACCAATATATTTGGCTTTAGGCAACAGTGATAAATATGACATACAATTTTTAATATTTTTTATGGAGGAAGGAGTCTATGAAGGCAACACTACTTGGACCCAAGAAAGGCAAAACACAGCCCAGGCTGCAGGGGCCTCCACGGTGCTTGCTCAAGTTCTCCTCGGTGCTCCCAGCTAAACAAGCAGCTCTCAGAGCAGAAATTGCACCTTTTTTTTTTTTTTTTTTGCTGTTGTACACACCAAGCACTGCATGGCTCCTGGCACATTATAGGCACCAAATAAATATTTGATGAGTAAAGGAAATGATTAGTATTTTGGGTTATATTCAGTGAACCCCAGACAGAGTTTCTGCTAAGTCTCCAAGCAAATCTACTTCTGTGCTGTTTAGAAGTACATTAAAGAGTGGATGAAAAAGTCACTGAGCAGGACAAAAGGAGAGACATGCTCCATTTTCTCCAGATTTGTCTCTAAAATAGTCACTGCATGAAAGATCAAAAACTCAGCTCCCGTTGGGGCACAGCCGCTGGCAATGGAGGCTTTTCCAAGGCAGAAACTGTGAAGAAATAGAGTGATGAATTTGCCAACACAAACAGTTTATATTTTTGTATATATTAAAACTATAAACAAAGTTAAAGGCACAGGACTATCTGGAAAACATATTTGAAAATACATGCTAGATAAGGAGCCAATATTCCCAGTATAGCAAGAGTCCTTATTAGTCACAAAAGATCGTCCCACTTTAAAAGATAAGCAATCCAAAAAAGATAAGAAAAAATTTTTAACAAAAGACTACAAAACAGCCTCATGGACAATCAAAGAATCATAAATTAAAACAAGGAATTGCTGTTTTGTCCACTAGGTCAAGGTGTTAAAAGAGCGTATCCTTGGTATGGAGGAGGTAACGTTAGTACTTTAAGATTAGGTTTACTCTGAATTCTGACATCAGTATAAAATCATAGGAAAGCCTTTTAAGCTTCAAATGAGTCTCAATCCTCTTATCTCTAAACTGAGGATCATAATAGTCTCACTTGCAGAGTTAGTTTGAAAATTAGATGAGCTAATGAGTTTTAATTAACTTTGTAAATTTGAAGGTAATACATACACACACACACACACACAGACACACGCTCAGGTATACGCATAATTGTTGGGTCTTATTAGCCAAAGGCACCTGTGCCATGACTCAGAAAACAAGAGGAGATAAGAGGTGTGTAGACTTGCTTCCTTGATGACATTTTCAAGAGATTGCACTAAGGCATTGTGGCTTCGTTGAGCTACGCCCTAGATGTGGCACTGGGAAGGGCTGAGAGATCAGGATGCTGTTACAAGAATAGCAGAAACTGAAATTGGCAGAAGTGGATGGTAGAAGCCACCCCTCACTGGCAGCAACCACGACAAGCAGTGGTGACGCAAACCACTTCCAATGGCAAACACTCTCCCATGAGGTGCCTGCCGACAGTGGTCCCTGGAATGGGACTATGTTCAAGGAGAGAAACCGCTAGGAGTGACTTCCACAAGTCCAGCAGTAGAGTAACAATCCTGGGTGAGTCTCAGGTCAGATGCGACAGATCAGAGATGGGGCTGGGAAGATTCCAGTGGAGATGCCGACCTCTGGCCTTTTGCGTAGTGTTTGAGATGTGTGAACTTCAGGACCGGACTTCCTGGGTACAAATCCTGACCCCCTCTCTTGGGTGATTTCTGGAAAGATACTTTCTCTCTCTCTCTCTCTCTCTCTCTCTCTCTCTCTCTCTTTCTGTCTGTCTTCATTTCTCATTTGGTAATGTAGACAAAAAGCACACCTAACTCTTACGGTTATTGCAAGAATTATGTAAATTAATATGCACAGTCATTTAAAGATTCCCAAAACACAATCAGTACCTACTATATGTTAAGCGTTATTGATATTATCATTGTTGCTGCGATTATTAGTAATGTCACTACTACCACCGCCACTACTACTGCTATCTTCCTGAAAAAGAGGGTGACAGCTTCTCACTCGAAACCTGGCATCAGTGGAGGTTAGAGCTTAACTGTTTCCAAAGGAAAGAAGATCTAAAAAAAGAATTTCAACCGTAGCAGTGCATTATGACCTCTTGCTACCTAGAGAAATATTTATTGAACATTTGGCTCCATCTTTTTCGTGGAAAGAAGGCATTTAAAGTCTCTGGCTCACACACTCACGCTAGCTTGCAGGGCTGTCACAGAGGCAGCTCCCTTTCGCCCCAGAGACCCTCTTCTGTTCACAGCCACAAAGCCGTGACCCAGATAAGCACTCCCAGTGGGAAGGCTGTTACTGTGGGCCAGCAGGACAGAGGCCGAATATAACTTCTTGTTCATTTATTCAAAAGCAAGTTCAAATATCTCCAGCGTGAATGTTTCCTAGAGAAGACCCTAGGTATTTTTAGAACTTCTAAAAGGGAAAGATTTGATTTTAAATGAATAGGAAGGAACCAAACTTTCCTTACCAAATTACTCTGCCCTTCCCTTCTAGGTTAAAGGGAATTTCGTTCCCTGGTAGTGAGAGTGCTATAAGCAAAATGTTCTCCCTATGTAATTTGGAAATAAAAAGATTTGAGAAATTGTGGAGGGCTGTGAGGGTGGGTAATAGAGAGTATGAATGTATATGATCAAAATACATTATATGTGTCGAGTTCTCCCCAAAGATGTGAAACCGCTGGGGGGAAGGCATAGAAAGGGACAATGGGGCAGAATGATTAAAGTACGTTGTTTGTATGCGAAAATCTGCCAAAATGAAACCCATTAATCTGTAAAATAAATATCCACTAATAAAAAGAAAAAGGAAAATAATACAACATTAACATAAGCGTGGCCAGTATGTACAGGGAAAGCTTGTACAAAGTGACATCTGATCCTCCTCTCTTTCCGCTCCCAGAACTGGTGGTGTAAAGCAGTAGTCAACACCATTCAGAAGACTTCCCACCACAAGATGACTCTTTAAGGCAGATGTTTGCAACAGCAATAGATGACTCACCTCACGGGAGACACAGAGGTTTTGCTCTGACTCTTGGTGTGGAGATCCTTGAGGGGTGCTGACCTGCCCTGCTGCTGGCCACACGCAGTGCCATCATATTCATGCTAGAGACGAAAGGACCAAGACTTCAGGAGGTGAAGAGACCTGTTCAAAATCACTCACGTATGCTCTGCCTTCCCCCCATGAAGAATGAGGCTACCACCAACAGTGGCTATAGAATATACCCCAAACTCTCCTCAGAGCATGAACTGTAAGACAGGCAGTGAGAGAAAAGAGTGAAAAGAAACAAAATGCCTAGCCTTTCCAAATGGACAAAACCTAGATGCAGAAGAAGCAGGGCCTCAGAAACTGTCTGACCTTTATAGTCAGAGATGAGCTGAAGCAGAAGGCGGGTCCTGGGAGGGGATGGTACCGCGCTGCTCTCTGACTTCCCCGGGGACACCTTGACTTTCCTGCCCCGTTTAAACCCCAGCTCCTCTGAGCCAAAGCAGTGCTATCAATTCTGGGGTTTCTTGGGGAATGCTGCAAACGTGTTCCCCCATTTCTCTGGGTAGCAGACAGAGCATCTTTGGCATGGCATAATATGTGGCCAGCTATTGCTATGGAAACATGTTTGCACACCTATGAAGTTGGGTGACACTCCTGCTAGCTATGTTGAACAGCTATTGCAAGAATTAAATACCATGTATTTGAGAAGCAGTCAGCATCATACTTAGCACATGGTTCTTCCTAACAATGGTTAATTCTTTTCTTCCTCCTCTTCCTCCTCCTCCTCCTCTTCTTCTTCCTCCTCCTCCTCCCCTTCTTCTTCTTCTTCTTCTTCTTCTTCTTCTTCTTCTTCTTCTTCTTCTTCTTCTTCTTCTATGAGAACTAGAAGTGGGAGAAAAACTGGCACCATATTCTGTAAATGCCTTTTCCTCTTTCTTCCTTCTCAGCCTTAAACTTGAAGTTGAGGGCCTGGACTTCATGATTTTTACCCCTTGTTTAAAATCTTGAACTTTGAGATATGACAGCAGCCAAAGAATTGAGTTCAATTCACCAGGCTTTTAAGCCTTTGCAACCCTATCATCAGAAAAGACTATTTCACTTAATGAGTGGTTTCATATATTCAGAGTCATATACTTAGCAGAAACGGAATATTATTACTGTAGGGACCAACAGTTGTGCCAATGTGACAAAACCCAAAGTAAAGACAGCAGGTGGATTATTCAAAAACACTCTTTAGAACAGGAATACAACTAGAGACCACAACTATTTCCATGTCCACACCTTTGGGTGCTAGAGCCAGAGATCACCTATTGATATTGTTAGTGTATACCACACTGGAGGTACAGCTCACCCTCTGGAACAAGTCTTTGAGTATACCTGACCCTAGATATTTTAAATGAAAAGAACCAACAAGTCAGCAAACCTCCAAGAAAGTGAAATAAGAAAACTGCATTTTCATTATCAAATGGGAGGGAGAAACAGGTCTGGATTAGTTAAAACCCCACTAACCACAGAGGAAGTGTAGATCGGCCAACCCTACAAAACCTAGGCTCAACTGGGAAGCTCAAAAGCATGAGCGGTTTCCATGATAGAAGAAAGAAAAGAATCCCAAAGATCTCATGTGGGGAAAGTTCTTCAAAACATGTTATTTGTATTAGTTAGGTTTCTTAGCTGGAAACAACAAACTTTGGCTGAATTTTACTCAAAAATAGTAATAATTCCTTAAAAAGATATTTAACAGCTTCATAAATGCCTGGAAGATGGAGCGCCAGGAACTAAAGAAGTCCAGGAGCAGAGCCAAAACCATACTGCAGGAATGTTCTGGAGAAAATGGTGTATTAGTTTGTTTGAACTACAGTAATAAAGTGCTACAGACTGGGTGGTTTAAACCACTGAGATCTCCGGTCTCATTGTTCTGGGAGCCAGAAGTCCAACGTCAAGGTGCAGGAGGCTGGTTTCCGCCGAGAGCTGTGAGGGAAGTCTCTGTTCCGGGCTTCTCTCCGTGGCTTCAGGATGATCATCTTCATGTTCGTGTGACATTCGCCCTGGATCTCTTTGCACTGTCTACCCTCTATGCACATCTCGGAGTCTCTTCTTTTTCAAGGACACTGGGCACGTATCATAATGATATCACTCTATGAGTGAAGTTGATTTCCTCTGCAGCAACCATGATTCCAAACGTGTCCCATTCTGAAATTCTTGAGGTTAGGGATTCAGCACATGAATTTGGTGGGGGGGGGAGGGGAACAAAATTCAACCCATAACACAGCCTCATTGGAGACTAGCAAGAGGACAGTATTTGCAGCTGGTGGCTGTTGCTACTTCGGGCGTGGGGAGACCATGTGCCACAGCTCCAGTGGGAACATCTGATTGGTTGGGCTTAGTCACATGCAAACCACCTTACCAATGAGCAGTGAAACTGAAATCTGGCTTGCTGCGTTTCTAGAGGAAGAGGCAGGCTCTGCCTTCTACCAGGATGCATGCGGTGGGAACATCCCACCTGGGCAGAAGGTTCAGTAGCTGAACAGTTAAAAACCTGGCAAGGAGCCACATCAAGATTCTTTTGTGGGCTGCTGTATGATAATTTGATGCATGCATACAATGTGTAATGACATACTGATACTTTTTAAACCAACCAGTATTTTCAAGTAGTCCTGTGAGTGTATAGAAAGAAGCCCTGAGTAACATTTAATAGAGATTCAAGAGCCAAGCCAACTGAGGAAGGAATTCCAGTGATTAATGGCGAAATTCATGAACTGTCGACCAAGCCTGTCTTTCACTCCTATTGCAAGAGATGGCAGAATGTAGAGCTTTGTGTATCACAATGATTACTTCTCACTTTCCCATCCCAAGTGGAAGTGAAGCAAACACCGCATCCACACCCTTGGTCTCTCTGACTTTGCCACCACAATACCTCCAATGACGTGGAGTGCGCGAGAAAGGAGAGCAAAAACTTGTTCCGATCAGGAGAGAAGCCACCCTGGGCAAACGCTGCCCAGCACTGGTCAGAATCCCTGGTGAGTGGCAGGAGGGATCCGCACAGAGACTCAGCTAGGAAGAGAAGTGGTGCTCCTTGCCCCCCTGCAGACAGAGCCAAACCCTGCTAGGAACTGGAGATGCAAAGTTGAAAAGACGTGGTCTCTGCCCTCAAGGAGATCTTGGTGCCGGGGAGAACATTTGACATGCTCACAAAGAACTTTAAAATGATATTTTTGAAGCACATATCAATGTGTGAAACTGTGTATACTTTCATGTGTTTACTTATTCCCTCACTATCCCTCAGCACTAAAATATAATTCACTGCTCTATCTGTAGCACCCCCATATCTAGAGTCTTGGGGATGTTAGGAACTCAATAATTATTTACGAATAACTTCTGTGATAGACATATATTACAAAGAGTGCTCAGGTCTGCTGAACGAGATCAGGGAAGACTTTCCAGGGAAGGAAACACATCATCCTTATTCAAACCAGTGTGTTGAATTGATTGCATTTTTGGTCATGGGTTTTGCTTATTTCCCTATGTTCATGCCCTTTGGCAATGACCTTGGCCATGTGACTTCTTTTGACTATGGAATAGTAGCAAACTTATGCAAGTAGAAACTCCAAATGTGCCTGTGGGTTTCTGATGTCTCTGTTGGAACCCTGCTACCACCAGAAACACAAGCCCAGACAGACCTGCTGGGAGGCAAGAGATCATATGGAACAGAGATGAGTCACTCGGGGAAGGCTAGCCCAGACCAGCCAGCCCCAGCTGAATGGTCAGCTGATTGCTGGTACATGAATGAGCCCAGTCCAAGTCAGCAGAGCATCCCAGCTGACCCATGCAGGAATGAGAAGCAATAAATGGCAATCGCTAGCCACTGAATTTTGCGAAGGTTTGTTACACTATATTCTTGTGGTCATAGATAATTGCTACACCTATTGTATTACTCAACAATAACCTATGAAACAGTCCTTATCAAGGCTTCAAATATAAGCAAACTGAGGTTTGGGGCCAAGTGAATAGAAAGAAAATAGAATTTCACTTGAGTCTCCAAAGCCTTTGGACTTCAAATCAATGACTGATTTTTTAAGAATGACTTTATGTTTAGAAATATGACTCTGATATAATACGGGCACCTATGAATTAATTACATAAAAGGAGTGAGAGGTGGGCATGGTGGCACATGCAATCTCAAAATAAAAAACAGTAAAATGAGTGAGAAAGGGAGAAAGGGAGAGAAGCATAAAAAGGAGATCATGTGAATGTGTTTGATTCCCAAGCCAGTATTTGTTCCATGAATTTAGTCCCACAGGTGGTGCATAGAGAATCCTAAGTGATGTCTATGTATACCATAGACTAGCTTAAGAAATGGGCTAAAGAGAATTTTAAGGGTGGAAAATGGAAGGAGAAGTAGACAAGAAAGGAGAGACAGAGCAGGGATGTATAGCTTCTGTGAGACAGATGAAATCATCCATCCTACTTTTGACTGGTGGCCAGCGAAGGGCTCTCTAGGGAGGCAGCATTAAATCTGAGGTTTGAGTAAGGAGGAAGAATCCTGACCAAGGACAAGGACTTTCCAAGGCAAGCGAACAGCTGTTGGCAAAGGGTCTAAGGCTAGCCAAAGTTTAACAAGTTCCAGGACCCCAAGAGGGTAAGGTGTCTTGTGGGAGCATTGTGGGGAGGGACAGATCTTATTCTCAGTGACATTGGACGTATGTTTTAAGAAGGCAATGCTATGGAAAGACTTTGGAGAAAATGAACTGTAGGCCAGCAAATGTAAAAGTAGGGAAATCAAGAGAAGAGGTTGCCACAATTGTCCATGCCAGAAACCCTGTTGCTGGATTGTAGAGATGGCCCTAAATGTGGTACCAAGTGAATTTCCCGGAAAAGTAGAGTCATCAGGATCTGCCAATACATTGAATACGCAGGAAAAGATCAGGAATGACTCAAGTTTGGGGCTTGAACAGCAAGGTAGATAAATAGTGGTGGCATTTACTGAAACAGGGACATCCACAGGAAGAGGAAATTTTTTTTTTTTTGTAGAGTGGGGGAGCAACAGGAAAAGGAGATGAAAATATTATGGGATAAAGGGTTATAAATACAGGGCAGAGTCAGGCTAACCTCTTTCAGAGGATCTCCAGGCATCTGGGCCTCAGGGTCTGTCTCTTGTCTAATGGTTTTGTGTGTACGAATGACCCAAGGAGGTTTGAGCATTACGGAATAAAAACAAACAATTAAAAAATTAAAATAGAACCACAGCAGCACAGAGGAAAAGCACATTTGCAAATGGCAACAGCTAAAGGCAGAGTGTGCAAGGTATGTCCCCCTACTGCAAACTTAAGCACGGCACACATGTGAGGACAGCATTATTTGGTGGCAGGTCACTAGTAACTGCCTCTCTTCCCATGCCCCATCTCTGGGCCACAATGGGAAAGATACCTTGGGGTCAGCTTTCTAATATAGAGCACACTTTTTCTTTTCTTTTTCAGTACTGAAGCTACTGGGGATTGAACCCAAGGGCTTTGCACTTAGCTAAATCCCCAGTCTATTTATTTATCTGCTTATTGATTTAGAGACAAGATCTTGCTAAGTTGATCAGGTTGACCAGTCTGGACTTGAACTTGTAATTCTCCTGCCTACACCTGCCAGGGTGCTGGGATTACAGGGGGACACATCAGGCCCGGCTATAGCTAACACTTGCACAGCACTTCAGATGATGGCTGACCATAGCTCAGTGAGGGCAGCAGGAAAGGCAACATTATTCTCACTTTTAAAATGAGGACCACAAACCCTGGGCAAGGTCGCCTGGTTAGTAAGCGGTGGAGCTGAACTAGAACTGGGCCTTGCATGGCCCAAGCCATCCCCTCCTCCCAAGCCAGACAGCTGCCAAGGGAGCAGCCCCCTCTACATTTTCCACACTCGTTTTCCTGCTTCCTGGGGATCTTCTACTGTCACCTTCTGTCTCCTCATTTTCAGCACCTGCTTGTCTCGCTCTCTGCCTACCCTACAAAGATTCCACGGCTCCTCCTTCCCATCATTTTCTCAGAAACTCACTGAAAACCCACGAGAACATTCGATGACTATGTCGAGTCAGTAGGCAGTATTTGATAGCTGTAACGCATCCTCCACCAGTCCCCATTTTAATTTCACTAAGATAGCCATGGCATCACTCTCTAGTTTATGCAGTTGAATTTTGGGACCCTGTGGGATCCCAGGTCAGAGGTCTCCAAGGATATGTGGAGGTCAGGGACTTTTTGAGCCACATGTCCAAACCTCTGAGCAGGCATGGTCAGAGGTTGAAAGACAGCCTACAGGGCAAGTCCAAGTAGCATCAAACACAGTGCCTTAAGGAATGAGCGCTCTGGCCTTTGTCCTCCCTATACTCTGATTTACCATTTAGATTGGTCCAAGGTCAGTCATTGGACAGAACGCCCTGACCTTCTCTTGACATCTCCTGCTCCCTACATGAGTGCCTGCCTGGACACCCTGCCCTTCGTTTTTCTTTTATGCTCACTTCCTGGTTCTATTAATAAAAAGCCACAGAGCCTTCAGTTTGGGGCTGTCCTTATCACACTTTGTCACACTGAGGTGTCTTGGCTAGTGGCAGCCCTTCTGGGTACTCTTGGAGTTTGGATTGGACGTTGACCGCGAGTAATATTGTTTCATCCTTGGTCATGAACTGTAGTAGGGTTGTAGTAGGGTTTTATTCTACCATCATCTTTGTTTCCCTGTGCTCTTTTCTCAAATCTGGAGAACCAGCTATCATGTCCTCACGTTTGACCCACAGGCTGCTGGGTTTTGCTGGAAGAAGTCACCAACTGATCAGGTTAGGCCAACTCAGCCTTTTCTGAGCCATAGGCCCTGCTCAGAAATTCCATTCTACCTTGAGTTTATTTTTCTGCACCTGGTTTCAAATCTCTCTACTCTGCTCTGACCCCAGATTCCTTGCACATTTTAAGGAACTAATGAAACTTCTCACTTCACAGAACAGGGACCATTACAGGGGAATGACTTCAACTTCCCTGAGATCTGCATACTTTCCCACATCAGCATTTCTCTATTTTCCTTCTAATTGCAGCAAAGGAGTTGGTCCTTTTCTAGTCTAGGTCTCTCCAACCACCTGTGCTTTGATCCCATTTTCTTTGTTTTAGCTTGGGTATTTTCAACTTCCTTTTCAGCAAGTTCAAGTTTTCCTATCAAAAAATAAGTAAATAAATCAACAAGGAGATTTTCTTACACCCCCATCCACAGCTATAATCAATGTTTTGTCTGTCTCCCCCACTTCATTGCAAACTTCTAATCTTTGCTGGTTTTTCAATTTTTATTCACTATCACCCCCTACCAAACCTGGCTTTCTTCCTCTTTGCTCCACCTAAACCTTTTCCATTGTCTAAGATTTCCAGTGATTGCCATGTTGCCATCATCAGTGGATACTTCTTCTTTACCTGACTTTATCTGCTAGAGGTCTGGCATGTGGTTACCTATTTCTTCAAGAGTTCAACTGGATGTCTCCTTTCCCACTAGGTTTCTATCTACCTAGCTGGCCAGACCTTTTGCACTCTATTCTTAGCCTTCTCTTCCTCTACTCAGCTATTAAATTTCCTCTTTTCATTTGATACACTCCTCGAATGATCTCATCCACATCCTGTACACTGGTAACTCTCAAACCTTGAACTACTGCCAGGAACTTTCTCCTGGGCCTCAGACCCGTGTATCCCTCTGCTTAGCTGACATCCCCAGGTAAAAGCTGAATGGGCCTCAAAGAGAGCATGTGTAAACCTGACCTTGTCATTTACTCTGCCTCCAGTGAATAACTTCCCCACTGCTCAGTCCTGTCCAGAGTTACCTACAATGTGTTTTGTCATTCTTCCCGCCTAGGCCCCATTCACCACTGTCATAGTAACAGCTCCTCAAATTTTCTTCTCCACTCCAGGTGTATTTGTTCCAGTTGGAAGCTTCAGAGGTAAACATGCTAGCCAGGAGGCTCCTTGTAGGACGTTAGTTCAAACTACTGAAAGCTTTATTTCAGCTAGAATTGCTGACTTAAAAGAATGCAAACATGGTGCTACCAGCAGCTGTCTTGTCACCAGAAGAAGAGAGTTTTCCCAAAAGGGTGAAGCCCACGGAGCAGATCAAGAACAGGAAAGAGAGCTACTGCAGCAGCCACCATTTCAACTCCTAGGCCCAGCTGTATCTGAGCTATCTGACCTACCCCTATGACTTTTCCAGCACTCAAGTCAATAAATTTCCATTTAGGCTTAGAGATCTCATTTTAATGCCTCTTCCCTTCCCTCCCCATCTAGCCAGTCCTGAGTCTTTCAGGTTCCACTTCCCAATCAGCTAAATATCTCTAAAACCACTGCTCTTCAACTTATTCCAGGCATCAGTTGAGGCCAAGCTATCAAACCGCTGCTGGACAAGCACAGAGGCACTCTGAACGGCTCTTTGGTTTCACTCCTGTCCCTTCAGTGTCCTCTCTGCACAATAGTCAGCGTGCTCTCAGCAAAACACAAATCTGATCCTGTTGCTCTGCTGCCGGAAGCGCTTCATTGCTCTCCTCTGTCCATAAAATTGAGTTCAATATTGTTCACGTATCCTATGGGCTCCAAATGAGCTGGCCTGGCCTTCATTCCCAGCTTTACCATATTCCCTGTTCTCCCACTCTGCCTCCCCGCTGTCCCTCAGCGCCCTGCCAAATGCTGTTTCCACTGCTCCGAACAGCCTTCCCCTCCTCTCGGCTCATTGACTCTGATTTAAAAGTCATTCTCCTTCCAGACCAAGTGCCCCCCTACCCTGAATCACCACTCTTGTCTGGACACTTTGTATTTTACACTTTGCCTTCCAGTGTTTCTTTGACATCACTGAATTAAGCACTTCATGCTATAGATTAACTTCAGTGCTCTTTCAGTAGGCTATGCTCCATGAAGACGGGGAACCCAACCTCTATTCTTCATCACTGTTATCCTAGGACCTGACATAGGTTTTGAATGATTCTCCTTTGTTCTGGGAAGGAGGGACAGCCAGAAGGGAAATTGAAAGAAAAATAGAACTGTTTTCCAGGCTTCTAAGCAGGTTTACGGATTTCATTTTAGAGTGAAACTTTCCATCTATGCAGCTGGTCATCTGTTCTACCATTAAAGCAGTATCACTCATAAGAGAAGGTGAAAGTTGGGCAACTGCTTTTTTAAACAGCTGATTTACGTAAAGAATAAAATCTGAAAGAAGTCCTCTGCCCCACCTCAAAAATCCCACTAAACCTCAGCCTTCCCTATTTTTTCCAACAAAAAGTTTTATTGAACAAATAATAAAGGTAGGGAGGAAATTGTGCCCATGAAAGAGAATTCAGGGACGCAAGGCAGGCCCCGCACTTGGGCTTGGTTTGGATAAAATAATTGTAAATGACTTTTTTGGGGAGCAATAGGGGAAACTTGAACATAGACTGAGATAAAATATAACATGGATGAGATAAGGTGAAAATTTATTGGCAAGGGAAGATAGAGATCATTTTAAAAAGCAGGTTACAAAAAGCATGTATAACATGATCTCATTTTGGTAAAAATACGTACTTGTATATTTATAGATGTACAGAAGAAGCTTTCAGGATGTACACACAGGTGTTCACACTGGTAATCTATGGGTGGTAGGAATACACTGCTATTATTTTAAAATTGATTCTTATCTGAATAACTTTCTACAAAGCACCCATTCTACTTTCGTAATGAGGATTGAAACATGAATTCATTTTTAAAAATTTTAAAATATGTTTAAACAGACTCAGATTTATACTGAAAGCTGAGCAAGACATGTTCTTTATGTCCTTCACCTTTGAAATAAATAGTGTGTCCTTACTTCTGAATCGGTCTCGGCATGAAGGATTAAACATTTTAGCAGCCCTTGAATGGAAAGTAAATCAATCAGATATTGAGCACGCATACATTTTCCCCTGGCAATGTCAGGAAAGGATCTCCCCATCAGTAACTGGAAAGGTTGCAGAAAAGCAACCTTACAACGAGATACTCACTTCATTATTAGGCAACACTGAAGCAGCCATTTCCCACCTGATGGAAAAATCCACAGTTCATCAACTCTTAAGAGTAGGAAGCACACAGAAAAAAAATGAGAAAATGGTGAGTTCCAGTGCTGTCCGAGAAGGGGAAGGAGACTGTTTTGACAGCAACTGTGAGAGACTGCGAAGGTCACTCCGAAACACTACCAAACTGAGTATCGAGAGAGTTCTGTTCAAGACCCCACCTTCTCCCAAAGGAATCAGCAAAGTTCACGCCCAAGGTGTTCCTCATATTCTTCATCTGTAAAATTAGATCTACATGAAATCTAGAAGTTTACTCGCCTCATAATTGTAGTTCACTAAATAACAAATAGTCATGTGGGACCCTAAGTAAATATCCTGAGAGAATTCTGCCAAGCATGCTTTCACGGGTTCTCACACTGCAGAGGAAGTCGCCTGCGGAGGGCACTAGTCAGTTAATAACGTCTCTCTATCAGTCTGACACAGAGCAGGAAGGGCCCTCGATTACTCTACAGCCAGCCCCAATTTTTCTTATGAAGCGAGGAGCCAGGCGAGGCCCAGAGATATCAAGTGACTTGTTATGGAGCACACTGCTGAGACAGTATAGAGAATTCTGATTCATGTAAAGTAAAACAAAACAAAAAAGGCCAACAAATCTAGCATCATTTAATGGTCTATTTATGAATCGTGTACCCTGAAAACGATAATGATATCACCACCAAAAAGGAGATTCCCAGAATATCTACTCTTCAAGACACTTTTACAAAGCATTAAATTTCAGCATCACCCCCAAATACAGTGTTATCCAGCAAAATTCTGTGGGCCCATTAACTATTTTTTTTTTTTTTTTTTTTTTTTTTTTAGTAATTAAGCTGTCTAAACATTTCCTTACCAAATTTAAAATGATATTGGAGGGCAGGAGGATGTGTTGGGAGTTGTTTTGTTTTTTTCTCCCAACCCCATTGATAACAGTTAAGTATCAGTCAATGGATTGGCTCTACTTCATTATTTGTTAGGATTAGTCAAACAGTTGAACTGGCAGTATGGTTTGTTGTTCTGATTATTTCAGACAGCCTACAGTTAGATTAGACTAATCCTTTATCAATATTGTCTCTCTTTTGCCAACATACAAAAAGAAAAAAAATGCTAGTTCATTTGTTCACATACAGCACGTGGGTCCAGGCTCTGTACAACCATGACTAGATATATTTGATGCATTATCTTGAGTTTTTTCTCTTTGTGGTTGTTCTGAGAAATAGACAGGTTGGTGGTTGTCTTGGTTACTTTTCTCCCATTGCTGAGACAAAATACCTGGTGCCCAAAATGAAGGAAGGAAAGGTTTATTTAGCTCACAGTTTGTGGAGGTTTCAATTTTATAATCAGCTGGCTCCAAGACATGGTGGCATGGCAGAGGGGCAATGGTTCATGGTGGCAGAAGACAGCAAAGCAACAACAGCAAAAGAGAGGAGCCCCAGGAGGTACAATCACCAGAAGTGCCATAGGGGCAGAGTTACACAAGACTTTTGGAACTCACAACTTACCACAGATTCCTTTGGATGCTCTACATGGAACTACAGGACTTTATGTTTGCCCTGCTGGATTTTGGACTTGCTTTGGTCCCATTCCTTTCTATTCCCCAGTTTGTACCTTTTGGAATAGAAATGCTTATCTTTTGCTACTGAATGTTGGAAGTGTTTAACTTTTCATTTGTACAGGGGCTTGTAGCTAAGAGTTTGCCTTATATCTTGGAAGAGACCTGGGACTTGGACTTTTCAGCAGTGCTGAAATTGTTACAACTTTAGCAACTCTTAGAGAGGGACTAAAATACCTTTTTCAGAAAGGGATGTGCATGAGTCTTTGGGAAGCCAGGGCTAGAATATTACAGTTTGTGTCTGGATGTTCCCCCCAAAGCCTCATGCAGTCATAGAGGTGCTTTTTGGAGGCGGGCTTCCAAAGTTTGTGATTGATTCATGGCCCAGTGCTGGGATTATGGGTGTGAGTGCTGCACCTACCCTAGAGAGGGTAGTCTACATACATTATAAGGGACAGAAAGCGTCTTCACGTGCCCCTCCCCTTTTGTTCTTGTTGCTTTTGCTGTCTTCCACTGCCTTGAACTGTTGCCCTCTGCCATGTGCCACTCTGCCTTGGAGCCAGCTGATTACGGATTGAAACCTCCACAAACTGTGAGCTAAATAAAGCTTTCTTTCCTTCATTTTGGGCATCAGGTATTCTGTCTCAGCAATGAGAGAAAAGTAACCAAGGCAGTGGCACCAGCTATAATAAAGGATTTGTCAACTTTGGAGTCCAGTAAACAAGCTGAAATTTTACATTGTGTTACCACCTATGTATCAGGTGGGTTTCCTAAGCAAATTGCTCAGACTGTCTGATTATCAGATTCTCTACTACGGTGTTTACCTTACAGAATGAGGATTAATTGGGAATATTTATGTGAAGTATCTAGGATAGTGCCTGGCATAATATGAGTGAATCTTCCCCTTAAGCTATATGGCCTGTTTCAGAATTGGAAAGTAAGCAGTGTAATGGGTTCATGATCATGGTTATTAAAACAAGATGCTGTCTTTAAAACATCCCATGGAAAACAGAATGGATGGGCGTTCTAGTAGATGAGCTTTAGAAACACGGTTTTTCACCTTTGCCAAGGTAGTGACATGGCACTGTTATGCTTCTCTATCCTCGTAAGTAGTGGCCTTACCAAGCTCTTGCCCAAGTCACCCTACACATTTTAGTGGTACTTCAAGAGCATACTCTGTTATGAACATGGGTGGAGGAATTAATAAGAGTGTGCTATTTCTCCCACCACAATGTTTCTACATTTCAGTTCCCTTTTAAATCCAACTCTTCTTTTCTTTTTCTCTGTTTACATACTGAGGACCATTTTGCTAAGTTTCCCAGGCTAGACTGAAACGCGCGATCCTCCTACCTCAGGCTCCCAAAGGGCTGTGATTAGAGCCATGCACCACCATGCCCAGAGAAACTCAGTATTTTCTTAAGAGGTGGTAGGGAGGAAGATGAGTGCAGTCCGCAGAGGCAGGATAGCCCAAGCGCAGCTGTACATTGCTGCAGCGTTATTTTCAGTTTTGCATAGTTTATTTATACTCACAGAGCTCATAGTGTACCAAGGGAAGCAGACATGTATTGTTTCACTCAAACTCCACCAAACTTAATAAGGAAGATGCTATTATTAATCTCAATGTATTGCTGAAAAAAACCCTGAGATTTGGAAAAAGTATTCCACTTGCCCAGGTCATGAGATAGTGTGGTAAAGCCCCGACCAAGCCCTGTGATAAGAACTCCCAAGCCACGCTCTTCCCTGCCGCCTTTAGTCTCCTATGACCTTAGTGGTTTCTCCATATAACAGGTTAAAATGAAATAACAGGTCACAAAGAAAATAATCAAGGAATTTAAGGAACCCATCAAGACCCCAAATCATTTGTATCCACGGTGTCCATTAATGGGACTTTATTCTAGGATTTTGTTCAGTATAACTTTACTGTTTCAGAAACTTATTCAGGGAGATAATAGAAACAACATTTATTCTAGGAACTACCCCCAATGACCCATCAACTCCCAAACAGAAAGCATAAAAGAAAATTTTAATCAGTTTGAGCATTTTCAAACCCTTCTTTCAAATCTTTACCTTGCTGTGTGCGTAAGTCCTAAACTATTAAGGTCTTCACCCAGTTCGACCCAGAGCCCCCTCCTCACCCCTGCACATACTGAAAAATCCAGCTTTGAAAATCTTACACATCCCATCTCTGCCAGCCCTCCTCTGAGGCCCTGATAAGACCCTGTAAAGTAGTATTTCCAATTATCTGCAAGGCATTGATTCTCACCTGAGAACAACTTTGTCCCTTTCCAGGGGAGATTTGGTAGTGTCTGGAGACGTTTCTGAATGTAGTAACTGGAGAGTGCGACTGGCACCTGAAAGGCAGAACTGAGGGAGGCTGCTGACCATTCACAATGAATAGTGCAACTCCTTTCCAGCACTAACCAGCAGCACCGAGTTATTGTGACAAGGCTGTGGGAAGTCAGCGTTTGAACCTGTGCTTAGCAACATCACCATTAGAACAATGAAGAAGTTTCCCAAACCCCAAACCACTGTGGCTACATTCTAACTCTCTGTTGCTCTTGATTTCCAGGATAACCGCAGGCTAATGAGCATCAATCTATGGAAAACATTTCTAAGATATTTCATCCTGTCTGTCTTTTTAGTGGAGTTTTCCATTTTACAAGAAAAATCACCTGGTGTCTCAGTGATCTTCACATTCTCTCCTTTGTATTATGAATGAGTTGTTTGAAGCATGGACTCGAGGCTATAGTTTTTATAGGAATTGTTTATAATGATATTAATCATGCCAGAGCTCCCCAAGGTTTCAAGATGACTTTAATGGACAGGAGGCATATTTTTATCACTAGATAAATAATACTAACTCATATTAGTTATGAAAATAAAGGCTGTGGAATACTGTGTCTTGAAATTAGCACTTTGAATTTTACCTTTTCTTCTAAATATTTCGACTGATGATAAAATTTGTAAGTCAGTGCTTGGGGTTGTAAGATCAAGGTGTGTGCCCAAAATATAAATAATCTACTTTTTTTCTGTTCATGATAAGTACAGGCAAAAGAAAAGAAGATGAAACCTAATATTACTTAACTCTGGAAGTATTACACAATGATTTTCTGAGGACAAGTAATAGGCTTTGGATCTGAGGGATTTAATCAAGTTAAATGCCAGCCCTCACTGCGGGCATAGAAGCCACGGCTCACATAGTTGGAATGGGGCCCAGGATGATGTCAGCCTGTGCAGAGACCTTATCGATAACCCTGCGGTGCGTTTATATTAGGCAGTGATGGCTCTGCCACCAGGAGCATCTGAACCTTCCAGAAGCTCTCAAGCATGTCACAGAAATCCTGTGTGTCTCAAAACTGGCCCAGGAAGGACTCAGAGGTTTTCTTTTATAGAATTGCTTGTGGCAATATATTTTTCAGGTCTTGTAGGTATCAACTCAGACTCCCAGTGAAGTTATAAAGATTATTTTAAAACAAAAACCTGTTAACTAAAATGAAATACAAAGGAATCTGATGCAAACTTCACTTAGTTTGTATCACAAACTTGACAAAGCCTCTAGAAAATATTGCTGCCAATAATCCCCATCCCAGAAAGTTTCTTGGAATTCTGCTGCTAGGGAGACAGAATGTCCATTGCCATCCTCACCAAAAGCCCAAAAGACTCAGACTCTGCCCTCTGATGCCCTGATCATCCATTCCCCTTTATTAAGTCTCATATGTAAACCTTTTTATTGAAAGGTGTTGAGTGAGTTATGCCTGCATGCATATGTAAATGAACCTGTTTTTTCTCCTGTTCCTTATTAGTTAATTCTTAGACTACCAACCACTGGCCTCAAGTTAAAAGGTGAAAATTTTTCGTCCCCTGGTTTTGGTGGCAAAAATAGGATGGCTGGGACTCCCTGCTACTCTAGAAGCACAGCTGAGATCTCAGGAGCTGTGATCCAGATTCCCGGATCATCTCTGCTTGGGGTGTAACTTGCTTAGATTAGTAAATGAAAACATTGTAGAAACTAGCTCTTGGGGGCATTGTGTCTTGGTCTGAGCACACTTCTAGATCCTTTCTAGTCCAAGGACAGCCATGCTGTCCTGTCTGTCTCGCTCTGTACCTTGAGAGCTTGGCTCGGATCCAGTGAGCTTTTGTTCACTTTTACTTCCTGCATGCTGCTCACAAGCTGCCGGCTCTCAGGTTAGGGCCTCAAGAAGTTGTAGGCAGCTGGACAGAAATGTGGGTATCCTGAGCATCTCATTTGTGGCTTTTGGGGGTTTCATTTAAGTCTAAAGGGAGGGTTCCAGCCAGTAGTAGCTTTGATAGTTTCCTTCCTATTGCTTTGCTGGTGCTGGGAAGGCCTATCTCAGTATTTTCTGCCCAAGAATTTCGCTTTTGTTGAGCCTGAACACAGCAGCTTCCACAAGCATTGTTCTCACACCCTGCAGCAATGACAGTCTTTGCTTTTTTTCTCTTTGCTATTTTTGGGAATGATCTCGGATTTGGGAGTTGCATCTTCCGCACCCTTTTGAGAGATGCCTCTTGTGTCCATGGTTAAGATGTAAAAGAGTTTATTGGTACCTGAGTCACAGTTTGGAACAGGTGTACTTTTAAAGACTCTGAATTGTTAATGACCAGACTGCAAATCCTCTGCTTTGGGAAAGTTTTTATATTTGAAAGGGTTTTGAAAGGGCTCTCACTCTAAACAAATGTCCCATAACCAATATGGAAGGATCGAATTGGAAGAAAAAGGTAGCATGGCTAGGCTAGAAGATTGCTTTGATCAAATTAAAGAACAAAACTCAGATTTAAAACAACAATTAAAATTCCCACCTACCATAAGCTCTGTGCAATGTCTTTCTCCTGCAGATGGCCCACTTGTAGGTTGGTGTTCCAGTCCTGATAGGAGCTTCTGTACAAACTTTCCCACTGATGGCTGGGGATTTAGCTCAGTGGCACAAGCACCTGCCTGGCAAGCATGAGGTCACGAGTTCTATCCCTGGTACTAAAAAAAAAAAAAGAAAGAAAAAGTTTTCCCATTGAAGGTTAATTGGGCCATTGAGGGACAGAGTATATAGAGGAAGGAATATATCCTAAATCTCTGCTGAGTGATTTGTAAAGGCACACAGTTCTAAATCCAAAAGTCTCAAAATACAGAAATCTTTTTGGTTTCCACGTTAATTGGAAATCTCTCTCATATAAAAAAGCAAATACAAAATAATGAAATTGGATAGGAAAGGTAGCTCCTTAAATCTTGCCATGCAAGTCTTTGAAGAACTAAACAAACAAACTAAAAAAAAAAATACAAACAAATGAGCAAACGAAACCTTGTCCTCACCTTATAATCAAGGATATATAAAAACAGAAATATGGTTCCGACAGTAACCCAAAACCCACCTATCTTCTCTACCAATTTCTTACCAACTCCAAAGCCTCCCCTACTTATCTGAAAATGCTTACTGATACTTTAAAATGTCAGAACACTGGAGAAAGGAAATGTTATCAGATAAGAAGAGATAGCATTGGTGGTTATATTTGCATGGGCAAATGCTATGAATGTAAGCACTTCTAGAAGTGTATGAAATTTCTAGAAATTTGTTAGTACCATTGCTCTCCATAGATCCTGATACAGTATTATCAGTCATGATTCCAGTTATTACCTTAAAATGTTAAATGTCATCAAATTTCATCAACTGTATTTTTAAAATAAGAAACTCTCAACAAATCTTTAATTATGGCCATTGAAGTACTGTTTTATTATGATGCTTTCTTGAAAGTACTTACAATCAGCTATAAGTTAGAATGTTTTAGTTCCAACAAAAGAAATATCTCAGAGACTCCTAGAAAAGACCCTAACAGGTAATCTGAGAATTGACTCTCATAACATTACATGAAAAACTTTGATATCATACTGCTGTACTAAACAAGGATTTCTAGATTTCTACTGGAAAAACTGATGAGTTTATGAAGCCACTAACTCAAGAAGAATCAGAGCAAGAGTTAATTACATGGGCCTGAAAAAAAATGATGAAGAATAATTATAACTTTTATGTATTGTTGTTATTGTTGTTTAGAACATTGCTGAAGTTGTTTGTTGTTGTAATTGTTGTTGTTTTTATACTTGTTATTGAACCCAAGATCTTTACACCGAGGTACATTTCCAGCTATTTTCCTTTAGCTCTTTTAGTAGATTATACCTTGCAAACAAAAAATGATATATTCACCTTTTTGTCCCTACCTGATCACCTCCAAAATCATAAAACCATATCAAATATTCTTATTTTCATAGTAATAGTGTTCCTGTGTATGTTCAATAAGAATTTGTTCCCCTGTAACAGGAAATAATTAGGAAAATTGCTTACATTAGCAGTTACATTACATTAACAAGGTCTGGACTGGAATGTCATATTTAAGAATGCATCGAAACAGCTATGACCAGACATACAGGAACTAAAGTTGACTTTATGTTGCCAATGCTTACAAAGCCCTTCTGGAAAAACCAGTTTACTACTTGATTTACAGGGTTCCCAGCCTTATAGATGAAAAATGGTCACTTTGTCACAGCCCCAGGAAACTTCAGATGTTTGGAGGACCTTGAGAAAAGAGAATTCACCCAAATCTTTAAGTACTACAGATGAACTTTGATAAGGTTTTGGCTTGATTTCCTAGGATTTTTTTTAATTCAACCTAAGATTTCTTTCTTTCTTTCTTTCTTTTTTTAATAACCAAGACAATTAGGGTTTTCTTTTTCTTTTTCTTTTCTTACATTTTTTTTTTTTTTTTTGGCATGGACATACATTAGTTTTATTTGACAGAAAACCGATACAACTTGAATATTGCTGAAGCAGTCTCGGGCTTTATTTGAACCTAGAGTCATTTCTCTGTTCATTTTTATTTACAACATATAGCTGCCTTTCTTAAAAAGACAACTTTTTAGAGCAATTTTTCCTCTCTTTCTAAAAACTGATTGTGCAGATTAATTGGTTTACTTTTGTCAGATTTGTACCTGAACATAACATATTTTGATCATTTCAAACCTTCCCCGTATCCCCCCTTGCTCCTCTCCCCAGTTTCACATGGGGCGGGGGTCTATACATGTATATATTTTGCTCGTATCTATCCCGCCTATTACCTGCCATTATACCTTCCTCCTACTCTCTTCCTCTTGACTAATAATAGTCTCCCTCATGCTTTTTTGTCATCATTTTTAGATTTCACATATAATAGAGAACATTTGGTACTTGTCTTTCTCTGCCTGGTTTATTTCACTTAACAGGATGTCTTCCAGTTTCACCTATTTTCCTGCAAATGATAAGAGTGTTGTTCTTTATAGCTGAATAATACCTGTTATGTGTACACAATCGCATTTTCTTTGTCTGTTCATCTGTTGATAGGCACTGGCTGGGTCCATATCTTGCTTATTATGAATTGCACTGCAACCAGCAGGGGTATGCACATAGCAGTGTAGTATGCTCTTTAATTTATGCTTAATTGCCTCAAGTGAAAACCAAGGAGTAGTGTGACTGGATCAAATTGTATCTCTATTTTTAGTTTTCTGAGGCGGCTCCATACTGGTTTTGAGAGGAGCTGTAATAATTTACACGCCCGAATCAGTGTAGAAGGCCCACTGCCATCTGCATTCTCAGCAGCATTTATTGTTTTTTTTTCCATTCTGACTGGGACGAGATGAACTGTCAGTGTAGTTTTGATTTGTATTTCCCCAATGTCTAAAACTGCTGACCATCTTTTCATATATATAGTGTCTATTTGTGCTTCTTCTTTTGAGGAGTCTGTTGAATTCTTTAATTTTATTGGCACACTTTAGATATACATAATGATCACATTCATCGTAGGGAATTTGTACCTGTACATGATATATATCTTGATTCTTCTTTTTTCCCCATTCTCCTCCCCTCCCTTCAATTCTTTTGTCTCTTTACTGACTGGACTATTTGATTTTTTGGGTGTTAAATGTTTTTGAGTTCTAAGCATAAATTTTCCTTCAGAAGAGTTGCTGATAAAGATTTTCTCCTAGTCTATACGTTTTTTCTCCACTGTGTTTGTTGTTTCTCTTGCTATACAAAAACATTTTAACTTGATGTAATCCCATTTGTTTAGTTTTGTTAATATGTTCTGTGTTATTGGAGTCCTATTCAGGAAGTCTTTGCCCATGCCTATGGTTTCAAGTGTTTCCCTTATATTTTCTCTCAGCAGTTTCAAAGTATAGAGTCTCATACCTTGGTCTTTGATATATTTTGAATTGATTTTTGTACAGGGTGAGAGACATGTATCCAGCTTTAATCTTCTGCATGTGGATATCAAGTTTTGACAGTGTCATTTGTTAAAGAGGCTGTCTTTTCTCCAATGTATATTTTTGGCTCTTTTGTCTGGACTCAGATGGCTGTAGCTGCATAGGTTTATTTGTATCCTCTGTTCTCTTCCATTTGTCTACACATCTATTTGTGTGTCAGGACCAAGCCATTCTTGTTACTATGGCTTTGTAGTGTAATTTGAAATCAGGTTTCTCATTTTGCTTAGGATTGCTTTGGTTATTCTGGGTCTTTTGTGTTTCCATATGAATTTTAGGATTGTTTTCTCTAGTTCTGTGAAGAATGCCATTGGTATTTTGATAGGGATTGAGTGAATATATAGGTTGCTTTTGATAATATTATTATAGGCAGCTAAGTTAGATAAAAATTAAAATTGAGAGGGCTCTCAAGGAAATCAGTGAAAAATAGACACCAAAATTGGGGCCAGAGGCTCATCTAAAAAAGACCAGGCCTCAAGATATACAATAACGAGGCCTACATACCTCTCTAACGAATAAGCAGTAACTTAAAACTATACTGTAATTAATACCACCTACTCCTGAAAGTCCAAATAGATATCAGGTGCCCAAGAGGGGGACTATAGCATCCAGACCCATCCCTTCCCCAAAATGCCTTTGTTCTTTCCATGTGCCCTTGCTATGTGACCTGCTTCCCTATTGGATCATTATTAGCTAAGCAGTTATACTTATAATCCTGTAGGTTGGTGGTAGTTTGACCCACGTTGTACCCATATTGTGACTTTGCTGTATAAACTACCCCTGTTACTCCTGACAAACAGCCTCAGTGGCAACCCACTCAAGACTGCTCCTGTCTCTTAAGAGCTATCTCCCAATAAACATTTCCTACTTTTAACCTCCATTGTCCTTTAAAATTCATTCTTTAATTTCAGGGGATACAAACTCGGCACATCTGACATCCAGCAGGTTGAAAGATGTATTTCTCCTGTATCGATACGGCCATTTTGACTTTAGTAATTCTGCCAATCCATGAACACAGGAGCCCTTTCAATCTTCTGATGTCTTCTTTAATTTCTTTTTTCAATTTCTAAAATTTTCATTGTTAAAGATCTTTTACCTCATTGATTAGACAGATCTTTAGGTATTTTATTTCATTTGAAGATATTGCAAATGAATTGTTTTTCTGGTTTCTTTCTTAGCTAGTCCATTATTGGCGTATAGTAAAGCTACTCATTTTTTAATGTTGATTTTATATACTGCTACATTACTGAATTCATTTATCAGCTATGAAAGTCTTTTGGTGGAATCTTTAAGGTCTTCATATAGTCATATAAACTGCAAATGATAATTTGACGTCTTCCTGTTTGTGTCTCTTACATTTTTTCTCTTGCCCAATTGCTCTAGCTAAAATTTCAAAATCTGTATTTAATAAGTGTGGTGACATTGGACATCCTTGCCTTGTTCCTGACAATCTGAGCAACCTTTAAAAGTTTTATGGGGGCAATTACCATTTTTGCTGCATTTATGCAAATGATCAGGCTAAATTTAATGAGATCAGACTTATTTTGTAAACAAACATAATCTTACTTTGATTATCTTTCAGGAAAATAGGTGTGATTGTAGAAAACAGTTGTGGGAAATCATAGGCACCACATTCTAGTCCTGTTCATTTTCTGTGAGCTAGTTTTCACTTCATTGTAAACTGGATCCTACCACCTCACATATTTTGTCAATAATAAGTGTCAAATTTTCTCCCACTCTCCTGAGTTGGCATCATTGAGAAAAGAAAACTGCACTTTCCTTGAAGCTCCCAAAGCTGAAGAATTTACTGCCACAAAAGAGTGGGACACTCAGAAAATTCACAGAACACCTTCCAAGCTCTGCTCCTGCAAATAAGCAAGGCAACAACACTTCCACCACCATCCTCCCCAAAGAGGATGCGAAGCCAACACTGAGAAGTCAATTTGACTGGTTGGTCTTGTGTCTTGGGTCCAGTGTGCTCTATCATTTTATCATTGCTTTTCTTTCCCTTTGCAGATATCTTACCTTACATCTTCAGCGCTGAATCTCTCTCCACCGCAGTGAGCCAGCTCTATTTCCTGGGGTGGGGTGAGGGTGGGGATTGTTTTGTTTTATTTTGTTTTTGATAAAACTTAGTTTCAAATGGGCACAATGTAGGAATCCACTTGGGTCCTCAGGCATGATATAAAGATAGTTTTAAAGTAAAAACATTTGTGCTAAAAAGACTCACAGAGAAATCTTGTGTGAACTATTTTTATCTGGCTACCTCCCCCAGAAAATACAGCTACCTTTAACCTTCCTCCAAAGAAGCTTACTGCAAATTCAGTTGCCATGGTGATAGACTACCATTCACAGTAGCGTTGCAAAGCCCGACAGAACCTTCAGTGCTTCCCTAACCGCCCCACCCTTGTTAAATTTGGGATATAAATCTTTATATCTCTGGCTAGTGAGTGTGTTACTCATCACTGAGGACTGCCTCTGTGCTTAAATAAACCTTACCCTTCTCTTCTGTCTGTCATCAGTTAATTTGTAGCCCCCTAACTCCAAGCTCCAAAGTGAAAGAGAGAAAGTTTTCCTCCCAGCAGTGTCCTCCGTGTTCACTGTCGAAGCTGCTTGTGGGGTTGTTGTCCATTCTTGTGCTTGTGGTGCACACACCCGCGTGTTCATTTACAGAGATCTGGTCCCTTGGTAGGCCGTGACTGACCCTCTTGAGGAATTTCCTTGGATGATCAAAGCTTATTATTGCAAACACTTCCCAGAAGATCAGAAGTCATCTTTGAACCAAGCTCATTCCCCTGCTTCTTGCATCACCATACCAGGCAGTTTAAAATTAAGTCATCTATTAAAAGCGAACCAATTATAAAACTCACCTTTCAACTCTTAGTTTTGGGAAATGGGCTGGATGGACTCCTTGGATGGTAACTTGATCATGCTGTCTCTGATGACATCATCTTGGAATGTTAAACTTTCTGTCTGTACTTCAGGGAAAAGACAGTTGACTAAATGAATGACAAACAGTTTTGAGTTTTGATGTCGTGGTGGTCTGTGATCAACTCCTAACTCGATCACTTCTTGGTTTTGTGACTACATTCAGTTCTTTAGTCTTTCTGAGGCTGGCTTGGTTTCTTGATTTGCAAGGTGGAAGAAATAACATTTAAATTGGAAGATTTTGGAGAGAGGATAAAATGAGGTAAATATATATGCAACTGCTTAACTTTTTTCCCTATCTTCTTTAAAGTGCTTTTGAAATGATCTGGGCCATAGAATTAATACTTTTTAGGCAGCAATGACATAGATTTCCCCAAATTTGAACATATATCTTTCTCCATTTACTCAGTACTCTTCACCTATTTTCCTGCTTCCCTTATTCCTGGAAAGAGATGGTACATACTTCGTATGGACAGAAAACACCTTCAATTTTTTTTCTTTGAAAACCAAAACAAAAAGAAAAGCAGACTATAATGTTTATTTTTGGTCAACTTCTACATTTAAAAAAAAAACTTTCCCATTTAATTTCATGAAGGCTTTCTAGATTTTCCTTGAGCTTGGGGCTTGTCAGCATAAAACTATTGTGGAATCAAGACCCCCTTCTGTCTTTACTTGCATGTATAACTCTCATTATAGCTGGTTCTACTCGCCATGACCTGAGCCACCCTGTGTCTGGACTGACCTCATTGGCAGAGACCAGGCCAAGATCTTTCTGGTCAGGGCTTGGCAGCGTGAATGGAGGAAGATGCCAACATTGTTGCCAAATGCAGGGCTCATATTTTTCCATCTTTGTCTTTGTGGATGGCAGTCATGCATTCCCCATAGTGCCCAATTGTGCAACAGATGCTAGAGGCCCTGGGCCAGAATGAGGGCCTAGCGTGAAGTTAGGCCTTTCTGATGGGCATGGGTCTGGGTTGGGCTGGCAGGCATCTGTCCAGCTACTGTGGGCCAGACCATAAAATCAAGGTATGGAGAATCAGGAACAAAGACTGAGGAATGACCTCAGGAGTGGCAAGATGATCAGAATGAAGAACCAGGGTTGTGACTGATTGTTGAGGCAGAGTATGTCCACCTGGCAAGGCTCAAAAGGAGGGAAGTAGAGGTAAAGACACAGACATAACAGACTCATTCCAGAAGGTTTCCAAGGGGCCTATGGTGCTGATAGAGGTTTTTTTTGATGTTGTTGTTTTGTTTTGTTTTTGCCAAAATATGGCTTAGTGTTTCTCTGGACAGTTCCACTGTGGGGTAGTCATCTGTCTGTCTTCTTTAAGATCCAATTTGTAGTGCATCAGGGCAATGGAAGGAGAGACAGCTTCCCTTGAACTAAAATGAAATATTCTTCGGGTCAGGACCAGTGGGTCTGTGTAACCAGAGCCATCTCCTGAGCTAAACTCATAGGTGAATTAGATTTCTCTCCAGAACATAGGGAAAGGACCTCGCCATGTGGCCTCAGAGTCTGTATATGAGAAAATCTGTGCTTTGGGATAAGTATTCTTCAATTTACATCTGCATGCACAAGAGTATAATACGTCTATTGTTGGCAATACTATCTGAGAAATGCACCCACTACATTGAACACCTACCCACATATCCTGTTTGAAGGCTTGTGCACATGATACCCTAGAAGGGAGAAAAATCTTTCAACAAAGAGCAGCTCTCAGCATCAGAGTATATCAACAATTGTCAAAACCTCTCAAAGTCAATTTAAAAGTCCCAGATGGAGAACTTACCTTGGCCTGTGGTTGGTTTCTTACTCAGGTTTGTTGCTTATAAATAAAACCCTAGAGTTTGGCATAAAATGGGGAAGGGTGGAGAGGAGGTGAATGATGAGGAGGCCCCCTGTTGACGTGGTCCCTGCCTCTCAGGGCCTCCTACACCTTCCTGAATCTATTCCAGAACTGCTTCTACAACTCCCCCAAGCCCTCTAAGCATCCCTAGGAAGGACTACCCTAGTTCAAGAAGTAGGTTGGTTCTTCTTTGTTACAAAGACATGGGGTCAGGAAGCTTCTACAGTTTCTTTGATAGTGATACCTGCAAGAGAGTAAAATGAGGGTGTGTGATTGCAGGAATCAGGGCTTGCATATCCTGGCAGAGTGCCACATCTTTGGTGAGAGCCACCTTCTTCACTGACACTTAGGAGGCCCTCACTGGCCTGAAACTGGCTTAGCCTCTTCCCTACCAAGTGTCATTCCAAAGGCAGAAACAACCTTCCAGAGTGACCTGCAGCAGTTCCCTAGGGCTATTAGGCCCCCAAACTGTTCTATGATTAACTTTCACAAAGCTCTAGGATACAGTACTATATACATACTAAGTCTAAGTACATACATCTTAATAGATGTATCTTAATTTACTAAAGAACCTTAGTCCCAAATGCAGGAAAAATTTGTCCTACAGTACATCCGAAAAAGGTTTAAAAACCCTAGTACTAAAACAAACACAAAAAATCTTGGCTTCTTCAAGTTTCACATATCAGCAAGAAACCTTGCTGTTCTCAGTATGCCTTCTACATGTCAAAGCAAGATACAGGTGCTTACCGCTTCTGATGAATACTGAAATGTCTCCCGAATATGAGGTTACCTCACAGGCAGAGGGGAAGGATTGTCACAGAGCTCTGGCCCTTGTGAAAATGAGCTTGTCTAGCTGGATCATCCCCATCCACAAAGTCCATCTGAGACTGAATTATCAAGGTGATTGCTTTACCACTCTACCACATTTTCCAAATATAAAAATAACACGAAAGGCTCTGTCATTTTTTTTAAATAAATTGAACTTGAGCTCTGATGGCATTTTGCAAATCTCTAGTTTGACCTGTATTCCTGGGATTTTTTTTTTTTATACTTTTTTAACATTGTTTCCTGAAAAAAAAAAATCTTGGTGTTGATTTGTGAGGCTGAGCTCCCCCAGGAATAGGCTGACCTCCAGCAACTCCTCATTCCACCCCCAGTAGGAGCTTGAATAATGACTGAGTGACAAAGTGTCCCGTTCAGTTATTATTCAACTATATTAAATTGCTAAAGTTGGTAATTGGAGCATATCTTATTACAAAGGCAAAAGTTCAACATTTTTCCCTAGGCACAATAGGTTTGCACATTTGAAACTTCTGGTCTGGTAAGAAATAAGATGTCAGGGCATGCAACAAATTAAACAGAGGAAAATATATTAACCAAACTCTGGCAAAATTATCAAGCATTACCTTGAAGATACGTACCAATCTGAAACCCATTTAATGAGGGCAGGATAAATAAAGTAGAAAGGGATTTTGGAAATACATCAACACTCCTGAGCTCCATTAAGCTTATGCAATTGAAGAGCTGTCATTAAAAATGTACGAGGGACTGATTTTTAGACAATAAATGCTAATTGTTTACATCACACTGTTTATTCACTTAATTGGTTGATACTCAAGCGGCATCACTGACTGAATATTTTGAAAGCTCACCTGATTATATTATGACTCTTTGGGTCCATATTCTAGGCTCTTTATGAGAAGTATCATTAGAGGTATGGCAGAGAGAGCCACTTTTCTCTAAAATGGTACTACAGCAGAGAAGCAGTTTTATTGAGACAATAGAAGCTGTGTAGGGAACTGCTGCTGGGCTGTGGTCACCCCAGTTTACCCCTTCAAAGAGCAGGAAATGAATAATGCGGAGATTCTAAAGGTACAGTACAAGACAGTACTCTCCCAAGTCCTCATCAGATGCCTTGTCTGTGGTGCTTGTTTAATAATTTAGCTTCCCAGGTGACTTTGCTGGAGATTTTAATTACTAGGTCTAGCAATCAGCATTTTTAAAAGTGTCCCAGTGACCTTTATAAGGTGAGGAAATGTTGGAAACATTATTCAACAATTGATACCCATTCCTACTATGGTTTATTCATTCTTTTAATTGCTTAGCAGTCACCATAGTATTTTTCAAAGTATGAGCCTCTGGCCTCTATTCCAACATCACTTGGCATGCTTGATTTAAATCTAGATCTTGACCTCGATCCCTAGTCTAGGGGATAGGATTCTTTGGAGATATGATCTAAAAGTCTACATCGCAATCAAACAATTCTTTGATAATAAAGTCTGGGAACCCTCGCCCTGAGTCATGCGCATAGTGTGTCTGTTCATGTTGTTCACGCCCACTCCTAAGGCAGGGTCGTAGAATGGCTCATGTAGGATGCAGTAGAGTGTGAGGGTCTAGCATCAGTTCTTTCTGCTTCAACTGGCCCCCTGCAAGCTGTGGAAGCGTGAAAAGAGGCTTCTTGGCCTGAGGTGGACACCTGTAGGGGCATGTGGGGAAGCCAAGTGAGGCCCAGGCCCGTTCAGCCTCTGGAATCTGGACATGCAGCCAGATGCCCAGGTGCAGATGGTCAAAGGTCACACGACCTCAGGGTCAAGGACTCGGGCCCTGGGGGGAGCTGTACTCAGAATTTCCTGCCACAGCTCTAACCCTGCAGCACACAAATACGCTCTGCTTTTCTTCTTTCTTCTCCTGTTTCCTTAGTGTTGTTTGTAGACCGGTAATGGAACTTGCTTGGACATTGTTTCATTTTGACACGTAACAAGGTCTGCTCTGAATTCATTGTCTGAGTTAGAGGTCTATGGAGTGTTCATTATTCCTGAGGATTTCTGCTGATGCACGATTGTATTTGAAATAACTTGTGCAAATCATGTCTGGAAAATAGTAAGGTTAAGCAAATTTTGCAGATGATTCCAATTCTGGTCTCTGATTGTGCATATGAAAAGGAGCTCCGGTAAATGTCCTCTGGGTTTGAATGGTAAGAGCAGTAACAACAGTAGAGGTGTTATCGGGTAGGTCCTTTAGAAATGGCTCACCAGTTAAATGTATTCCAGGTCCTTCTTGATTCAAACAAAGAACTGAATGAGACAAACCAAAAATAGTGCCAAAAGTTTATTTGAAAAGTGACGGGTGAAGGGGTAAGAGAGAAACTGGCTCTGCAGAGCCAACTTGGGCCAAACAAAAGAGAAAAGGAAAAAAAAGAGCAAAAATAAAGTTACACCTCTGTCTGGAAGCCACGGAGTGGACTACTGTGAAGTCATGATAGCGGGCTCTTCATGGTGTCTGTGTCCTTATATGTCATCCACATCCTGTGGGACCTTGTCAGAAGTTCTACATACGGGGTCCTGGGATTTATTTAGCACTGTCCTGGGGTCTTGAAATTAGCACACTCCTTTCTTTCCCCAGCCAGGTTTGCTATATCCTAGTCCTACTGCTATCTCATTCATACTCAAGAAACTTGTGGTATTGTAGCTTGCACATAGGATTTTAAGTTAAAAAAAATTGGATAGGCCTCATTGCTCTCATCTGTAAAATGGGAATGATGAAGCCTGCCCTAGCAGCTACTTCACCAATTTGCTAAAAGTCCAGTAATGTTCTACTATTCAAAGTTGGTAAGCTATAAAGCTTCATATAGACATTGGCTTTTGTTGAGTACAGTTTTTTTCTGGATACCTTGCTCTCTCCCCCCAGCTTCAGATTTTGCTGAAACATTTTTAGACAGTATGGGCAAACCTAAAATTAAGCACAGGGAAAACAGGAATTTGGGTAGAAGGTGCTTAGCATTGCAATTGCCTTCATGACAGAGACAATTATTTGGACCAAGATGCTTTATTTGCTAAGGTCTGGGAAGGAAGAAGTGTGATCCAAGTAGCCAAGTTCTCAGTGACAAATGAAAGGTACTGAGAGACTATGGTGCATTGTTCTTTTCTTGTGGGAGGGAAAACACCGTCAGGATGAGGATGGAGCCATTCCAAGTGGGTGATGAAATTCATTTTATTGACATTATCAATAAGGATGTATTTATGGAAAACAAACACAGCACAGATCAGACTTACAGGACTCGACAGGTAAGTGAAGCAAAATGGGGCTAAGCCTTCAGGTGTCCTGGGGTGTCCTTGGCATTGATTTGGGGCCTAGCTACCTGGGTAATTTTTAGGTAATTATTGTTCGTGAAGGCTCAACTTTCTCATGCATAAAATGGACATAAAATTTTCTATTACAAAAGATGACAGAAGATCATAGTTTTCATTCCAAGTAAAGGGTTTCACATAATTTATCTAATTATTAGGTAATGAATTTTCATGTGTGTGAAAAGCCAGAGAGATATATAATAGAGATTGCAAATTACAGAGGGGGATAGTTTGGCTTGTTTAATATGAATTTCTTACTTGGGGCTTTTTTTTTCCCTTTGGAGCAAGGGCATATGTATGTTCCCTCTTCTTAGATTACCACAAAGAGAAAACAAAAACACAAATTCTGCATATGAAAGAGACCTTTATTATTCCAAATCACCTTCCCTTCCCACTTCCCAAAATCTTGTGAGAAAAATGAAGACTTTGGTACATTGAATGCAAGTTCATTGTGTAATTATGGCTGTGCTTTAAATTCTTGCATATTATTACAAGTTGATGAATCATTGCTGGTTCCTGTAGAATTTTTTTAACTGGAAAAAAAGGTTAATATATTGACTTAAAGTTGCCAAGTTGACAAATCTAGAGAACAAAGAACATTTCTTCTAGGATTAGGTAGAAGTCATAGCATGCTTCAAGCCAGAAGGAACCTTCAAAACCATCAGTTTATAGGTGAGAAAGCTAATGCAAAAAGAGAAGTAGTAACAGTAAAAATAACAAGCATTCACAGAGTGTACTATGTGTTAGATATGTATTTGGTGGCTTTTGTGCATTATTTCATTAGTTCTTTAAAACACAACCTCAGAAAGAGAGATAAGGAAGTTGAAGTTTAGAAAGATTAGTCTACTTAATCAAGGTTAAGCAGCTTGTTGATTCTCCTGCGCTGCCTTGATAAGGAGACTTATTGATTCTCTCATTCACATAATTAATTAACATTTATCCAGCACATGCTATGTGCCAAACATTGTACTTGGCACCAGGGACACAAAAGTAAACTAACTAGGTATAGTCAAGTCTTTATGGTGCGTGCAGAGCAGTGAAAGGGGAGAGACAAGTATAAACCGCCCCATGAACACATAGTTACAAACTAGAGTCAGTGGGTTTTGAGGCAAAGTGTAAGGTCTGTGAGAGCTGGGAACCATGTTTAGTTGGAGGAATCGGGTGGCTTCTCAGATAACGTAACCATTAGCAAGCATAAACTAGAGAAGTTGAAGGGGAATACAAGAGTCTTTCAGATTGGGAGGTTCCATGGCAAAGACCCCAGGCTGAAATGCAAAGAGCTAGCAGAGAGAGAGATGGGAGTTAGCATAGGCCAGCATTGTGAGACAGTGATCTTCATTATGAGGACTCATCTTCTAGAATTTTCTTCACAAAAGTCACCAGTGATCTTGTCACCACCAGTCAGAGCCTTTTCTCCCAATGTCACAAACACCTGAGACAACGATCTTGGGACCCATGGTCCTACAGTCCCAGGTCCTCCAAAGTCCTCAAGACCCTCAGGGTTCTTCCTCTGCCCCATTCCTCTTCTCTGCCATTACTACAAATCTCTAAGAAGCTCTTTCAAGCTGTGTGTCTGTGTGTATTATGTTAATATATGTTCATGCTGCTCATTTTCCCAAATGCCTAGATCTCATGCTTCATATTGACTCCACTTGGAGTCAAATTAAGATACTTGCCAAATGTTTAGTTTTATCTCCTGATCCTTAAAATATTTTCATTAATAAATCCCTCTATGCTGTTACACTCACTTGAGCTAGTAAGATGCTTCCCCAGTACCAATGACAAAAGCCATTGGTCACTTATGGTATAGCCATTAGAGCCTCTTTCTTTAGATAAAGGCATTTTCCAGTCTGCAAAAGTCAATGAATAATTTGAAAACGTATAACATTTAAGTTATCTATCACTTACATCATAATGGATATAAACTTCAAATCTTTTTCCAGTGGGCCAGTTTCAGTAAGGAGAACTGGAGGGAAAGCAGGTCACTGAGTTCCTAAATGAGTGGGAAAAGAGATTCAGAGGTGACCAGGAGTGGAGTTGGCAGGAGCTGTCGGGAGAAGATTCCACCCTGCAAAGTTGACAGCTTTTAGCAGTCACTCTTCTATCCTTCCTGTTCCTAAACACCACTTATTTATATTTTGATAATTATCCATTACAGTGAGTAAATTTTTGGATAAAATTTTTACTGCGGTTTCCTTTAGGCTGTAATTACTGGACAACTTTTGATTAAAAATAGTAAATTGAAAAACAAATACTTAACCCCAGCTGCATAACCAACCATCCAAATAGACTTACTCCCCCCCACCACCACATTTTTGCATTTGAATACAGTGCAACATTTTAAAAGAATAACGTGCCCAAAGCCATCATTTAGCTTACTGGGAGATGCTATTTCAGGAAAAACATTAGCTAAATTTGACAGCAACATGATTGGAGCTGATTGACACTTGAAGGTGGGATTCCAAACTCCTTTTGTGAGTAGCAGGGGGAGTTTGGCTTCCATTGAACACACCCTTATCAGTGTTTCTGCTCCTGGTTTCCAGGTAGCACGTGAATTACAGCTGGGTTAGGTGTGACGCAGAGGTTCAAGGCAAATTTCTTCATTCAAGAGGCAACCAGCCTACGCTTGGTTTATTTGATAAGGTAACTTGGTGCTGCCTAATGGAAAGGATCAAACCGAACCTTGACAGAACATCAGCTTTGTGCGAGCTCAGAAAGCCTGGGATTCTGCTGCTACTCGGGAGCTTATTGCCCTGCTGGAAGGAAATGTGCCATAGTGGTTAGAGGAAAATGGTCTTTCTGTTCCAAACCTATATCTGCAGGACTTTGAAGTGGTTTGTAAAGTTATATTTCAGGCTATGTAGCCTCACACCAGGTGCTAACCCGGGGGTAACTGCTTTGTTAAGCTTTCTTCAAAGCCAGTTCAAGGGCTTTGAACAAGTGGGAAAAGTCTGATGTTTGGGGATTGCCTGCATTGTTATGGATACAAAGTGATTCATCCCCCCTGAGGAACAGCCACTTCTAGACAGGAAGCAGTAAAATGGGTCATTGTGTCAAAGCAAGCTAGGAAAAGAGAGAAACTCCAGATGGAACTATCTAGATGGGGGCAAATGGAACTCCATGGTGGTCGCTTGAGCTTCGCTTGGCAGGTGCACGGAGTGCCCAGTGGAAAGTAAGTAGGAGTCACAGAGACATGGGACACCAGTGATCTTTTCTTCCTGCTCCTTAGAGGGAAATGTTAACTAAGAGGAAAAATGCCTTCCGTTTGTATGGACAGCTGGGCAGTTGTCCTGTGTCCAGTCAAATGGGGGCAGAGCAGTATAATTGGTATGTTGGTGAAGAAGTGAGGTAGAGTGGAATTGGGAGGGGTTTGATCAATTCTTTTTGGCAAGGCAGGTTAGTTGGTATATCTGATCAGCATTGTAATAATGTCATTTTAATATCATTTTGCCATTTTCTCCCACTCACCAACTTCCTGTTTTCTATTGAAAGATTCCACTGTTCTGCTGAGCAAGCATTTTTTTGTTCTGTTTCGTTTTTGGACAAGCATTTTTTGGGGTGTGTTTTTGGTTTTTTGTTTTGTTTTGTTTTGTTTTTTGAGACAGGGTCTCGCTATGTCTACTAGTTGAGGTTAGCCCTGAATTTGTGGTGATCTTACCTCGGTCTCCTGAGTGCCAGCATTACACTGGCACTTGGGCCACCGGGCTGGGCCTTGTCAAGCATTTGAAGAGGCTGGAGGTGGGTGGCAAGGCAGTGGTCTAAAGGCCCCAGGCCTATCACTGCTCTTTTCCCTCTGTAGATATTCCCCGCTGGGAATCAAAATCCTGTGAATAAGCAGTAACTCTCCTGGACCCCAATTGCAGTGTTCGGAGTGAAGGTAGGGAGCTGCAGGATTACGGGGCACACAGTCAGAACCACGAGCCCTGCACATAGTCTGGCCTTGGTGACACCATCCCTGGGCACCATTCTTGCCCCATGCCCTCGCTGCTACGGCTCCCATCACTGCTGCCTCCCTCTCTCAGGGAGAAGGAGATAACATCTGGAGAAGAGGCAGAAATGAGCCTTAACAAGAGGGGGACTTACAAAAGCTCAGCTTTGGTGAAGAGGACAGAGGCAGGCTCAGCTCCCCGCTGCTCCAAATGCTCTTGCTCCATGTGCTCCAGGCTCAAACACCCTTCCTCTCTCTCTGCTCCCTCCAGAGAACTCCCGTGACTTCACCCTGTACCCACAACTGCCTTTGCATTAGTGTTTGGAACATTATAGTTGAAGTTCAACCTGCCATTTTGCCTGCTAGGGAGTTAACGGTCTAGCCAACCAAGACCTCGCCCCCAGCATCATGGAAAGAAAGAGATTTATACTTCGCACACAAACACAGCATGTGTGTTCCGTATAGGAAGCCAGCGAGAGACTGCAAAGTCAGGATGAGATTTCACATCGTTCATACAGCAAAGCATTAGAAACAACAACTGACTGTCTTCTAGCCTCTAAAGAGCCAGTCACACCTTGGAACAGGCTTTCAGGTTAATCCAGAGTGAGCAGAAATGACAGGAGCTCAGCAGTCCAAGCAGCTTTATTTCTGAACCTGAGAAGGACCTCTCTGTGCAAGCACAGCAAAGAAGGTGTCTCTTACGAGCTAAAAGACTTCTATAGCAGTTCTGGGCAGGCTTTGGAGGGGGTGAGTTGGAGAAACACCGGGCTTGTGGCTTGATGAATCTGCTGTATCCTCTGTAACCTGCTGACCTGACTTTGGGGAACTGTGCATGACTTGCTGATGTGTCCTGTGTGACCTAAGCAAAGTGAAACCTATGTTTCTCTAAGATGGTGGGTGGGCTTATTCGGTCTGGCAGTGTTCCTGTCTGGGCTCCATCATGGAAGGCTGTGTTAGCATCTTGAGGGGGCTGAGACCCTTGACCTTGAAGACTTCTGTGCATTGTCAAGATGGAAATGGGCTTATCTCTCCCCTGCAGAGACCATTTCCATTCCTAAAAATGAGAGCAAGGACTTAGCCCATTAGGTTTTCAAGGAGATGCTTGCTGGTAATAGCAGTAATAACTGAAAGGCCTCTTAAAACATAGAATCAACCTCTAGTATCCCGCTCTCCAGATTAAAGGTCAGCCTGGTCCTCGTCATACCTCCAGTCCTGAGGCTCCCCGTCACCCTCCACGGCTGTCCTCAATGCACCCTTTACTGAATATTTCTGGATTGAAGTGTCAGGGGTGGAGAGTCAGGCCACACAGGTGGTTTTCCCCCATGACACTTTCTCACAACTCCTTTACAGATCAATATACCCGTTCCATGAAGGGCATGGTTTCAGAAAGCTGTAAGAGGAAAGCCTCTGATTAATGGAGCCCATGCTAGACTTCATCTGAAGGCAGCCCTCCAACTGCCTGCGAGAGCTTCCAAGTGGTAGAAAAAAGGAAAGATTCCTTTTGGTCTGTGAATCACATTTTAGATCAGCTCTAGAGACGTGGAGACTGGGAGCGAAATATGTGCGACCTCCCTCCTACCACCTGCTTGAATTTTCCTAACACCTACTACCTAGTGCCTCTCAAACTTTAGTTCGATGCTTGCAGTGCCTATTTAAAATGCACAATTCTGACTGTGTTCTCTAATTCAGCAGCTTTGGGGTGGAGTTGAGGAATTTGTGTTTTTATGGAGCACTAGTGGTACATAGATGACTAACATTCCTCGTGCTGAGAGACGACTGCTGCATGCGAGTCTATCTGCCCAGCCACAGGCTCCTGGAAGAAGGAATCATCTATACCCGTGGTGACTTGGGTTCTCATAGATTGGGTCCCTTAGAAGTACTTCCCATAGTGTATTTTGAATACACTATGGTCCAAAGTACATTAATAAGTGTTAGAGGTTATAATATATCTGAAAACTGAGTTAAGCCATGTGTAACAAGTATTTTCCCCCTTTGGAGATTCTGAGACCTGTTAGCAACATGCTATATTATGAGGTTCAAGGAGAAATACAGAACATGAAGAGGGTTCCAAATTTGTGTGCCCAGAGTCCTCTGCTAAATTTAGAGCACATTTTGGGAAAGCGTGATCTTTTAGTTTTCAGAGATGCATCCCAGAATACTTCTGCGCAACATAAACGGTTAGTGAAATGCTTGATTTGGCTTTGCAGAATATTGTCACATATGTAAATGTATGTGGGCTGCATCGAGTATATGCCAGCCAATAAACCTCTTCACTGAGTGATTCACTGTCCCAAGTGCTATAATAAGTGTCACATACACTATTACATCTAGTTTTCATAATAATCCTGTGAGCAAGGTGTTATTCTTCGTCGTTTGTGGTAAAGAAACTGGAAGAGTTTAAACACTTGTCCAAGGTCACACAATTAATACATGACAGACCTGAGACCCAAGTTCAGGATTCAAACCAGATAGAGCTTTCAAGACTCACATTTCTTTTCCTTATACTCTACTGCCTATCTAGGAGCACAGTAATAATTGTGGTGAAATTTCACCTTCTGTGGAGTTAGGTTCAAGGTCAGAGGCAACCAAAGGTAAGTTAGAAAAACCCTCAGTCATTCATAAAGTACAATTATGTAAGCAATGGGGCATATAACCCTGCCTGGTATGTTTATATAAATATATAATACATACAAGCATTTAAAATATAACTTTGCACCATTTTGAAGTATGTAAAAGAGACAGAATTTGTACAGTTGAATTCATGTAAGTTAAACAACTATATGCTATCTCTGTGCATATGTATACGTCTAAACATGCCAGATTAACAGTGATAACATCTGATAGAAATATGCAGCTTTAGAGCTAGACAGGAACTTCAGTGATCAGCTGAGGTGCTTTCCTTTTACAAAAACTGGGGCCCCAAAAGGTTACCCCTGGCCCAACTTTATGTCAGTCCATCTTCATTTCCATCATGCTCTAGAAACCCAGGTATCTGCTCCCAGCAAGAAGGAAGGGACAGGGAACTTGGTTTCCCTCCTTTCACCCACTGGGGTCTGCTGAACCCATAAATGAAATGCTGGAAGCTGTGAGATGGTCAGGGGCCGGACTTCACACCGGACTGGAGGCAGCACCTTTCTGATTGGCTGCAATTCCACCTGGCACTCAGTCCTCTTGAGGAAGAGATTCCCAGCCAGTGGCCCCTGCTCTGTGCGCTTCTGGGAATTGTCTCAAATGGCAGAAGCTGGGAAAAAGCCCAGGGGTGCAGAAAGGGAAGGAAACCTGCAGCCGTGCGGTACCACATGCCTCCCAGACGCACAGACCTCCATTCCTTTGCAACATGGGACACGAAGAAGCCAGAATACATGGACAGTTGTTTGGATTTTTCATTAGAAAGTAGTGGATAAAAGTAATGGGACAAAGTTGGGCAGGGAGGTCATGGTGTTTGAAATAAGGACAAGGATGGTTCCATAAAGATGACAAGCGTGAGCAGAACTGGCTGTGGGCATGTGAAACCCCGCCTTAGGGGTCCCATCTGATCCCATTTAGCAAACCCCATCCCATCATCCCTGCGTGCCTGCCTTGATTCCCCCAGCTGGCTGCCAGCGCTTGTAAGAAACCCCTACCAAAACAGCAGGTGAGTGGGGGTTAGGGACTCCCCTCAGGATCTTAGCACTTCAGGTGGGCAATCACAGTTCCTGGAGTGTTTCTAGAGCCAAAGAAAAGTCAGCATGAAGTGCTGGGTAGACCCAAGACAGTTCTGGGCCTCACACCTTTGTGATGCTCTTTAAATGCAAATCCAGCTCAAACTGGCTCTTTTGGTGAGGAAAGGCGGCGGAGGGGGAGGAAGAAGAAGCCCTTAGCCATCTTGGAAGTGAAAGCTGCCCTTTTGAAACCCAAGTCCTTATCTGCTCTCATTATTTATGAAACTCTTTAGTTTTGCAGAACGTTTGGGCCCCAAAATTATGACACTGAAATTTCTGTGATGTCTTTTTGGACTTATCCTCAGGCCAGCCATGCAATCACAATTACAGGTTCCCTTCACCGGCAGCTGTGGTAGACAAACTGTTCTCAGGTCTTGTTTGAAAGAAAACTATGTTCAAAGATATGGTTGTCAGTAAAGATGCCAGGATCTGTAGCTTGCTGTCTCTCCTAGAGCTGCCAGCCCATTGAACGGCAGGCGGTCCTGCCTTTCATTACCTGCAGAGCCCCACAGAAGGGCCGTCGCACCTGGCATTGAGAGAACAGGGTCCCGGGGAGTCCGTGTGCATCAAGAGAGCCCCTTGTCCTGTGTGTGATCTGGGGATCCCCTGCCCAGACCTGCCAGGGGAATTTTTTTTTTTTGAGGTCCTGGAGAATGAGTATTTCTGGGTAGAAATGGACCATCTCCCCAGTCCTTTTTATTTATTTATTTTTTTAAATTTTGAGACAGGGTCTTACTAAGTTGCTAACTTGTCTGGGCTGGGGTTGAACTTGTGATGCTCCTGCCTCAGTCTCCTACAGTGCTGGATGTACCGGTGCATGCCACTGTGGCCGGCTTAGGGGACGCTTCATCCTGGCTATAGGTTATCCCTGGGGCAGTAGGGTCCTGGAAGGGAGGAGCCAATTTCTCCAAAACTTCTTCAACACTCTGCTGTCCCTTGTTCATGGGGACAGGGGAGGGGGTAGGCTGACAGAGACATTTCTGTGACACAAGACACCCTCAGCAACTTAAGATTTAAATCAGCAGCAGCAGCAGCTGGGTCTAAACACAATCCTCCTGGGAGACGACACAGCCTAGGCACAAATCCCAGCACGGGTACCCAGAGCGGTAGAGCTAGCACATTACCCCGGTGGGCTTTCAATTCCTGGTCTGTCCAACACAAATATAAAAGAACTCTGAAGGCTGTTGGTAGAATTAAATGAGACAATGTGCACCAAATTCTTAGCTGCCTGGCCTGTTCGCTGTGTTAAGCGAGGGCGTCACCTCCGGGCCGGTTCTGCACTGCGCCCGGGCTCCTCAAACACCAATCAGCCAGCCTCTGGCAGGGCACAACTCACAAAACGGAAGACTGAGGCTCAGTCATTAAATATCAGCTACAGTAAACCGTGTGACGGGGAAGTGTGTTGGCGGGGGGCCACCCCCACCCACCGTCGGAGTCTCCCTTCGGCCAGGGTGGTGGCAGACACTGCGACCTCTGACTGCAGGTCTTCCATTCAGCGTCCAGCGGGGTGGCTGACTCAGGCTCAGCTCCATGAACTCCAGCTCCAACAAAGGCCTGAGGACACGCTGGAGTTTCCTTTTCTGAGCTGGTACCAGCTGATCATGGTTCCTGTTTCTCTGAGGGCTTCCCTGACACAGGACTCTCTGCTTTCAAATTTGGTCATCGCCCTCTCGCCTTCCTGTGTGAGTCAGCCCGCCTGCCCTTGAGCACCGCCGGCTCCAGTCTGTGCCCCGGGGTTTCCTGGTCTCCTAGGTGCTCCCCCTCTGAGGAGGGGAGACAGCCATGCGTGCACTGGGGACGTGAGTCACGGCACTCGCCTGTCGCCCTCTCCATCTGAAACTATTATTGGAATGCTTCCACACGCAGTGCACGCCTGCTTCCCGGATTTCACAGGCCTGTGCCTGGGATCTGAGAACACAGCTCAGCCTGAGATTCCAGCCGGTGATCACGAGGTGCTTTGCTCGGAAGCCGGACTGCTTCTAAGAAAGCAGGTTTGTTTAAGCCAGGTTTGTTTAAGCTGTTCAGCGTCCATCAAGTAGCATCAACGACTTGTCTGGGCCCCTGGCTAGCCTCAAATGTATGCCTGCCTTTATGGGTGACACAAAGGAAATCATTCTGGGCTGTGTTGAAGAGGATTCTGTAAAATACAAAGCAAGAATAAGCACTGCAAACGGAGATGTGACAGGAGAGATCGCTGTGGGCTTGCAGGCCTGGGGAATCCGATCTGGGAAGAGAACAGGGAGAGAGAAGCAGAATAGGAGAACCCAGCCACAGCCTGGGCAAAGATGCAGAGTGGGGAATGAGCAGCGCTTGTTTCCACAACCCTACATATTGATTATCCAACCTGTGGACCAAGCCTAGGCCCTAAATTCGGGAGGCTGATTCTATGTTGGTTTGGCACCAGTTGAGTTCTTGCGAGCAACAGTAGGTAACCCTCGTGCTCCGTGTTGACGTGGCCATGAGAACATGTACACAACAGAAGAAAAACTTCTGGCTAGACCATTTCAAATCCTAAGAAATGAAACCAAAAAAGGAAAAGCAGCTCCGTGAGCCGCACGGAGGCAGATCCTGGAAGAGGTTCCCAGTGGCTTGTCGCAGCAGAAGCTTAGCAGTGGGAGTGTGGAAAGGGAAGAGGCGGAAGAAATCTCCTCTCAAATTGCACACATAGCCTCCCAGGACACCTGGCAGCTGCCTCTGTCATTTCCTTCCCCTCAAAGACAATGGAAAGGAAAGGAGCCTACAACTCATGTCACCTGGCAGATTAGTGCTGGTGCAAGCCACTTTCATGAATCAAGGCTGACTGATCTTATTCTATGCCCAGATTCAAATCCCACCATGTCTCTTTCCTTCCCCAAGAGTGGTTACTTCATAAAAGTGAAGACAGCACTGTTGGTGGGAATGTAGAGTGGTGCAGATGCTGTAAAAAATGATAATCTGATAGTTCCTCAAAAAATTTACAAGAGAATTACCATATGATCTAGCAATTTCACTTTTGGGTATATAGATCTAGAAGAATTGAAAGCAGAAATTTGAGGAGTTACTTGTATATCTAGGTTCATAGCAGCATTATTTACAATAGCCCAAAAAGAAGCAACCCAAGTGTCCATTGATCAATGAGTGGACAGACAAAATGGATAAAATACATCCAATAGAATATTATCCAGCTTTTAAAAGGAAAGAATTCTGATGTAGGATACCATATGGATGAACCTCGAGGATGTTATACTAAGTGAAATAAGTCAATCATAAAAAGACAAGTACCATACGGTTCTCTTCATATAAAATATCAAGAACAGTCAGACTCATGGAGGCCCAAAGTAGAATGGGGTGGCCAAGGACTTCAGGGAGGGAGAACATGCAATTTCAGTGCAAAATTGACACTGTCATGAGTACAAAGTTTTAACTTTGAAAGATGAAAAAGTTTTGGAGTTTGACTGCCACGTAATGTGAATGTATTTAATACTGATGAACTGTACATTTAAAAATGATTAAGGTGGTAAGTTTTATGTCTTCTGTATTTTATCACAAAATTTTAAAAATGTTCAAAAAACGAAAAGAAAAGTCTGATCTATTTTTTTTCTTCTGCTTGAATGCAGCTATTTGAATTGAGGTAAGGGTGGAAGATCCAAGTTTTCCCCTCAAAAATCTACCCAGTGTGGAGCTGGGGAGATAGCAAAGGGGAAGCGGTGATCAGAGTGTATTTCCAGTCCTAGATTTGAAAGAGAACGTGCTCGTGCCGTTGTGACAAGCTGATGGAGACTGGAAGGCACCCTAGGAGCTTGGGTGACTAACCACGAAGGGAGCTACGAAGTGCTCCCCACTTCCTCGCATGATTGTCCAAGGATGCGTATTTCAAGTTCTCCTCCTGTTCCTACCACCCCAGCACAGCCCTGGCCCAAAGAACGAAAAGCATCTGTCTCTGGGTAATCTCACTGGTGGCTTTCTGAGCACACACGAAGAACTTTCTTGGTGGTTTCTGGCTGCGATTCTCTGTCCCTTTGAAGACAGCTTTTGTTCCTGCATCCATCTTTTTTAGATGAGGAAACTAAGACAAAGATAGAAAATCTTTTGAAGTCCATTCAAGTTAAAGTCAGCCACTTTGACTGGCCTCTTGTAAATACACTTCTTCACTGATTACATGACATTGTTTTAAACCAAAATGAAGCAGTTCAGCCTATAATATCTAGATCTATGGGGATAAAGACTAAAAGGAAAAGGAAGTTTTCCATTATGGGCATGTGGTGTGTGTGTGTGTGTGTGTGTGTGTGTGTGATGAGAAAAAAGTGAGAACCAACGAGAAGAGTCTATTATCTGAAGTATTTTTGTTGAACTCTTGCGTTTTGGAAATATTGAGTTATAATTTTTAATTGAGTGGGGGAAAAGACACTTAAAATGACCAGTAACACTAAAACAACTCAAAACCATCCTGGTGCATTTGGCAAAGTGGTGTAACCTGGTAACTGCTCAAAGAGCCATTTGGTAAAGGACATACCTGAAACAGAATCTCCTGTTTACACATATCCTTTGTAGCCTGCTTTTCGGACTTCTGTGTCTCCGGCTTCACCCATGTAGGCGTGGGTGACTTTAGTGGGACCACCCTGGAGACCTCCCTGCCCACCCTCCTCAAACTGGACTCAGGCACTCCTACTGCCATGTTAGCTGCATGTTCACTCAGTTCAGAAGTTTTCAGAGGAGAAAATGAAAGGCTTATGATATTAAAAAAAAAAAAAAAACTTTGTAAAGTAGATGATTCAGAAAACTTAGAAAAAAGATCAGGAACTTTTTGATCCAGCATGGAATGGAAAACATTCTTTCAGTTCATCTTGTTTAAGAAAAGCCTATTGTTGAGTATTTTTCAGAAAATCGTAGCATTCCTGCAGTTTGTTTGTATAGGTTATTTTTGCTTTTTAGATCTGCTTCAAACTTTGAATATTTATAGGCTATTCCAGGGCCTCAATAATACTAGGAAGAAAAACCTTGATGTGAATTCCAAATAAAATTAATCAGCAACAGTGCTAACTGAATTTTGAGACAAATCAAAATGGGTTTCTCTCCCTCCCTAAAACTACCAATGAAGTGTGTAGAATTTGAACACAGCCTAGGCCTTCTCTTAAAGTTTTGAATCTGAATAAATGAGGACCTCCAAATATTTTCATAGCTCATATTCCAGTTAGTTCAAGTGTCTCAGTTTCTGTCTCACATTGCATGTTAAACAGTCCTATTAGTTGGTAGCAAGTGGTTCAATACATCATCTCCTGACAGGTGCAGTCCTGGCAAGGAAGTGGCCACTCAGGTGATGCTTCACTGCCAGGGGTCCCACCCAGAGGACAACCCTTCAATGCTGTGCCTTTGTAATCTCTGGCAGTGGACAGTTGATCCTTGGGTTAGATGATCACCTCTGCTCACACGCTCTAGAGTACTTACATGTGGCCAGGAGAGCTTTTGGTTTTAGGACAGTCACTTTCTGGGCAAGTAGAAGCTACTTTGAAGTAGAGCAGGGCAAGAGTCAAAATAGTTTGAAAACAAGATTTAACTCAGGTGAACTTGCCTCCTTCCTCTACTCTTCCAGCCTCAATCTAAAAACCAGTGAGGAGAGAGGGTAGAGCCCTTTCCTCCATATTTTCATCATGGTCCATATTTTTAGTAGCAATGTGGACAGGGCACTAAGAACCAGAAGACTTGGCTTGAGGTCTCCATTGTGCCTTTAAGTAGCCTTGGAAGTTTGGGAAACTCTGTAAAATGGGGATCGACATCTGTAAAATGGGGATCCTAACACCTATCTTACCTTAGGAAGGGCTGTAAGAGAAGGAATGGTGGTGTTTTAAGGGTCTCCTTTATTGTTTTAAAGCCCAGTTGGTGTTTTCACCGTGTTTACTCTCGCACTCCCCTGCAGAGAGTTACTATACCAAGCCCCACACCTGCAATCCAGTCAGAGAGAGTGACAGCTGGTAGCTCCCATGCGGAACCTTAGGAGGTCATTGGATCGCAGGAGTGGGAGCCATGAGGGGTAACAAAGAGTCTGTGTGTAGCCTTTTCTCCCCCAGAGAGCAGTAGGGTACAGGCTTGGAAGTAAGGCCTGGTTTAGCACGCCTAAGTTGGCCAATGTGGGAGCGGTCAGTATGTTTCTTTAGAAAGAAGAGCAGAGATGACATCTGGGTTTCAGGGGACAGAGTGAAGACACAGGGAATCCTCCTGAGTCATTTCTTTACTATAGGGCTTCTCATTTAGCACACATACATCCCATTCAAGGAAAGATCTTCCAAAGTGGAGAGGAAAATAGATCTGAGTATTTTTTATTCTGTTGAATTTTCTAGGCCTCTGCAAGCCTCCACCCAGGTCCTTAGGAGGTCATGGGATCGCATGAGTGGGAGCCCTGAAGGATAAAGAAAGAGCCTGTAGCCTTTTCTCCCCCAGACAGGGGTAGTGTACAGGCTTGGAGGGAGGACCTGGCTTAGTAAAATTCAGAAATCTCAAATATTCCACTGCAAACCACTGATAATGCAGACTTGAAGCTACTTAGCAGTGTGCTGATTTTTCCCATCAGGTCTCTTGAAGGGGATCTGTCCAGTGCCTTGTGGCAGAGTCCCTGGAAGCCACTGCTCTCAACAGTTACCCCATCCTGAGTACTGGCCCAGGGGAACCCGTAAAGTAGCTAGGTGTTGCTCTGTGGAAGGAAAGGCCTCACCCTGGTGCAGCTGAGGAATCGTTTGCGTGAGGGAGAAGAAATAGAGACCCCAGTGCAGCTCTGGATTCTGCCTACAGGGGAGAAAACTATCTTGGTAAAGACAATAAGAACGGAAACTATAATCCCAGCACTCTAAGAGGATGAGGCAGGAGGATGAGAAGTTCGAGCTTAGTCTAGGAAACTTGGTAACTGCAAAAATCTGTTTTAAAAAAGGCTGAGAATCTAGGTCAGTGGGAAGGTGCTAAGTTCAGTCTCCAATACCAGCAAAATGAAATGAAAAGAAACAAAATGAAATGCAAAGGACCAGCAGCTTGAAATGAAAAGAACAAGTGGATAAATGGTCTTCAGTCAGAGCCCAGCCTCCCTCAGTCCTCCGGCCCTCACCCCTGCATGGAGTTTGTGCCCCTGGGCACCGTGCGGCTGGACTCACTGTCTCTAGTGTTTATTTTGAAATTCTGGCTGAGAAAGGTCCGTAGGGTTCTGGCGTGTAGTCAGATAGTTCAGTCTCTCTTTGAAGTGAGGGGAGCCAGATGGAGACTGATGGAGAGGGAGAGGTCCTCTCAGGCCTTCCTTCACTCAGGGCCTGGAGAAATGGCATCTGACCCAAGCAGGCCCGGAGGGGAGGCCCTAGGCAGCCCACAGCTCAGCAGAGCTCCTGGCCCATTATCAGTGTCTTCCTGGCTTCCGCCCAAGCTATCAGAGTCGGCAGGCAGCCCTGGTGGCAGGGCTGTGCACGCAGCAGCTGCCTGTGCGATTCCATCCGCCACTGTGCTCCTTGTCCTCCACCTTCTCTACAGAGGCCCCTGTGAGGGTCGTCCCAGCCGAGAGACACATGGCGGGTCACAAGAGACCATTTAAAATCCTTTTGCTTCACCTCCTACCTCAAGCGACCCCTTCGTTCTCCACACTCCCACACGGGTTTTGAAAACCTAGCAGGCAATTAGTTTGTGCTCTTACTGAAAAGTATAGAACACTTGTAAATGCGATTTGCAATCTGTCTTTTCCTGCTTCGTTTTCTAGCCACTATTTGCTGTGATGGTTTGAGTTTTACTTTGGCATTACAAAAATCACCTAGTGCAGCCGGGCATGGTGGCTCACGCCTTTAATCCCAGCACTTGGGAGGCTGAGGTAGGAGGAGTGTTGTGAGTTCGAGGCCAGCTTGGGCTACAATGTGAGCGCAAGGCTGGCCTGAGCTACCTAGTGCGACCCTGCCTCAAAAAACCAGGGCTGGGAGTTTGGCTCAACAGCTTAAGTACCTGTCTGGCAGGTGCAAGGCTGTGAGTTCGGTCCCCGGTGCCGCATTACCTAGTGCATGTCTCAGAACTTTTAAATAAGTGCTTGCAAAGGATCTGGTATATTTTAGCTTGAAAATGAAAAATGACAATAGGTACATGGGAAGTTGAATGTAAAAGGAGGGCCTTTAATATAACATTTATGATGTGTCTACTATTTGGCAGCCCTAGAGACACAAAGATGTCAAGATACACATCTGCCTCTTACATGTTTAAATTATTCCCGAACTTCTACTTTTTGGGAGAACACAAATAATTCTAAGAAATGTTTAATTCCCAAAAGGTATTTTTAGAGAAATCAAGGGGCTGAGGGTCTACATACAAGTGCAGGGATGTAAATGTGCAGCGGCCAACAACAAAGCCCTAAGCTCTCATTGTTCTATGTTTCCTAGATACCAACTAAATACAGAACCAAACCGAACTCTGTGACATATTTTACCTATCTGGGCAACCGGAAGAGTATTAAAATGGGGAGCAGGGTCTTGGTGTCAGAAGTAGAAGGTATTTGGGTAGATATTTTATCATGAGAAAAATCCAAGAAAGCAATAAAGATACCAAAATGGAAAAGGAGATTAGGGACTGCCACACTGGGGTGCAAAAACACAATAAAATATTTTGTTTACATTTATGCTTATTAAAGATAAAAGAGACATTAAACTTTACTAGTACTTAACAGCCTGACAATGGTCCTGAACATCATACAAGCATATTAACACAGGGAGGGTCTCCTGACTTTGAGATTGTACCGTGCAGAAGCCTCAGGGAGCCACAGGGATGGAGGGAAGCCATGTGGTCGAGCCCCGTCTCCCACGCATGCCCACGAAGCCCTCGTGGATATTCTCACCCAGTCAACACCATGCAAGGCAGGAGAGCGAGCAGAGCTCTGGCTGAATTCCTAACCCACAGAGTATGAGAAATAGTGAATGACTATTTCAGGCCACTAAGTTTTTGAATGTAGTTTGTTTCACAGCAATAGATAATAAAGATTTTTCCTTACAGTTCAGGAATTAGCCCTGGACACAAACATATTGATCAAAATAACTCTTTTTACATATTGCCAACTTAGGAAAAACAAAAATCTGACAACCAAGTGTGTGCTGTCGGTGAAATCCTAGGGGAAGAGTAAGCCCAGAGGACAGAGGGTCAGCTGGCTACAGCAGATTAACAGTGTTGTTTTTAAAAAAAAATTACAGATGGTACACAATAAAACCCTTAGGGACTGGGGTATTGTACAATAACCAGGAATTTAATCATTGGTGATTATTTTGCCTCTTCCTTTAGCTATCTATGAAGTATGATCAAAACATATGGTGAATATTTAATTTTTTAAAAAATGACAGTCACAGATATGTTGCCATTAATCCTCCTCAAAATGCTCCCCCCACTTTGAACACACACCATCACGCTTGCCACTTCCTGAAGCAGTTCTGGAAGTCCTCTCCTGGGTGTCTTTAGTTGCACTGTCATGGCTGCCTGATGCCCTGAGCTGATTGAAAGCGTTTCCCTTTTGTGGCCATTTTGATTTTGGGTGAGAGCTGCAAGTTGCACCATGATAGATCTAGGGAAGAAGGTAGACGAGGAAGCAGCACCACGATGTGTTCACGAGCCTGACTTTCTTTGGTTACACTCGGCAGCAGTATTCAGACCTTATACTCGCAGGAGATTTAAATGAGACCAGAGAGGTAGAAGCCAAATGACTTCAAGTGTGTGGGTTTCACTGGGTGTCAGATTCTGCACCGACTCCCAGTCATTTCCGTGTGAGTTGTGTGGCATGACCATCACCAGCGTGTTTCTGCAGTCCTAGTAATGTCCCCTCTGCAGCAAACTTCGAAGTCATGGCTTTCTCTCACCTATCATGGCTCTGCTAGGAGTTTTGTGTGGATCCAATTCTTTGTATTAAATTATTTTCCTGCCCAGAACACCTAAAATGGTTTCTATGTTTTCTTGCTAATATTAAGTAATAATGAAAGCCAAGATAAAGTAGAATTTTGTCTTTATACACACACACACATATTTTTCATAAACATCTATGGATCTCCATAAAATTTGGAACAAACGCGTAACAGCAGGGACAGCAATGCATGTTGACGAATCACAGAATGAAAGAAGTACAGCTGAAGTTCTAGGCATAGGAAAGTTCACATTTTTTCTTCCAATTACTCAGAGAAGGTTTTATAGGTAGGGTCACTAGATTTAGCAAATGGACAAAAGGACATCTAGTTAAATTTGAATGTTAGGTAAGTAATATCATAAGCAGAATAACATCCCACAAAAGGCCCCTGTGTCCTAATCCCTGGAACCTGTGGAGATCTAGCTTGCTTTACTTGGCAAAGAGGACTTTCAGGTGTGATTAAGTGTGTGGACCTTGAGATGAGGAAGCCGCTTGATTATACCAGGTGGGCCCAAGCGAATAAATGAGACCTTAAGGAGGACCTTCTGTCACGTGCAACCAAAGGGAGACGTGACTAAAGGAGTAGGGTTGGAGAGGTGGAACCCTGCTGGCTTTCAAGATGGAGGAAGAGGCCATGAGCCAAGAAGTATGGGTGGCCTGGGACACTGGATAAGTGGCCTCCAGAAAGAAATATAGCCCAGCTGACACCTTGATTCAAGCCTGTCGAGATCTACGGCAGACTTTAGAACTACAGAACCGTAAGCTGACTTCTGTTTAATCCACTCAGTTTGTGATAATTAGCTTCAGAAGCCATCGGTAACTAATGCAATTAACAGTTCATAATTCTTAAGTGTAAGTTTGGCCCATGCAATACCTGGAAATATACTAAAAATTACCTCTTTTTTGAAGTTGAAAGGTAGCTCAGACCTGTATGTTACCTGACAACTCATCTTTTATAAAAATAAGATCTCAGAACTCTTCCACATCTCTGCATCCATCTGCACTCCATTCTCGTATGGATTTTGGGAATTTGCTATGTGCCAGCACTAAAAAGAGACAATGTACCTGTTCTAAGGAAGAAGGGTTGGAGAGATAGAACGATGATTTCATTGAATTGTCACAATTCTTTGGTGCAGGTTTTATAAGTGAAGTAACTGAGTCTACGCAAGGTTAAATGATTTGTTCAAGGTCAAACAGGTGGGAGAGATGCCCCGATGGGTCCAGTCTGCCACCACGGCTCAATCTGCTAAGCTGTCTATATCTAGGTTTCTGGGCTGTCTCTTCCCCGCTTAGGTTGTGTTTATCATTAGAACATCAAAGGGCAGCTTTACTGCTGTGTCTACTGCTTCCCCACCCACTCTCCTTAGTAATCTGATGTCTGACCCCCCTCCTCTGTGAGGCCACCGAAACATGTTCTCAAAAGTCACTGAGGGCCTCTGTCACCACATCTTAGTCACCCTTCCCTTTACCTTCTCTGTAGCACAGGGAGGCACGGTTGCCTCTCTCACCACCTTAGCACCCTGGGCTTCCATGCTGTGATTCTGAACCTCCCCCCTTCAGTCACCTACTCCTCTTCCTCACTCTCCTCACCCTGTGCAATTGTAGGGGACAATGTGGTTCTGTTCTTCCTCCTCGCGTTTTCATTCAAAACTCCCTTCGAAACTGCACTCACGCTCACTGCCCTGGCTCCATCTCTGCTGAGGATTCCCAGAGGAGCCCTGCTTCCTGCTCCCTAATGCTCATCTCACATCTACAGCTGCTTCCCAGACAGCCCCAGGCAGACACTCACACCAGGTCTGTCCCCCTGCCCCCTGTGACTGAAGGGGTGGGTGCTCTCCACGTGCAGGGTCTGAGTGTGGATCATATTTGAACTCCTTCCTTCCTTGCATGAAGAAGTCAAGTAGCCATCCTGCCCCAATATTTTTGTTTTGTTTTGCTTTTGTTTTTTGGTACCGGGGATCGAACTCACAACCTCGTGCCTGCCGGGCAGGCGCTTATGCCACTGAGCTAAATCCCTGGCCACCCAATATTTTTATGATGTCTTTTGCACTGTTTTCTTCCTCTCTGTTGTGCTGTTCTTGCTGGACAGGCCCCTGGGGCCTCCTCCTGCCACAGCACACCTGGTGATGTAGCAGCTATGGGCCTGCCTTCAGAACAGGTTCAGTCACTCTGGGATGGGGCCCAGGTGTTAGCTGTTAGTAAGTTTTCCCCAGGTTAGTTTTCTTGGCAGGTGTAACAAATTACCGAATTGATTTTTTTTTTTTTTGGTCTTTTCTGAGACGGGGTCTCACTATGCAGTTCAGGCTGACCTTGATCTCACTTTGTAGTCCGGCCTGGTCTCGAACTTGCAACGATCCTCTTGCCTCAGCCTTGCCAGTGCTGGGATTACAGGTGTGCACCACCACACCTGGCCCAAGTTGATATCTTAAATAGACACAAGTTAATACACAGCTCTACAGGCTGGAGGTCTGAAATGGCTTTCAGTGACAGAAATTAAGGTGTTACTTCTGGAGATTCTAGTGGAGAATCTATTCCCTTGCCTTTTCCAGCTTTTAGAAGCTGTTCCATTCCCTCCTTTGTGGTCTCCTCATATCACCTATTGTCTTCCTACTTCCCTGGTCACGTTGTCTTCTTCCTCTTCTGTGACTCAAATCTCCTTCTACCTATCCTATAGGATACCTTTGGTTGCATTAGGGTTCACTTAGATAATCCAGGATAATATCTCCAACTCAAGATTCCAAAAAAAATCAACAAAGTCTTTTGTGTCACTGAAACATTCACAGGGTCACAGGTTAGACAGTGGATGTCTTTGGGGTCCATTGTCAGCCTATCACACCTGGTGACTGACTTGTTGGCAATTTTGGGAATCTGTCTTAAAACTGAGCAGTGTCCTTTGTCCAATCCAAAATATCCCACCTCTGTTAGAACAGATTCCTGATTAAATGTGTCAAAAGTTCCCCTGTACCTTCAGCTCTGGAATAAACCTAGTCCATGCACACCAAGAACACCTGATCTAACAAAACACGCTCTCCCCTCTCCTAGATGACTGTATTAGTCACCTTTCCTGGCACTGAGACATAAAACCTGACATCCCAACTTAAAAGAGGAGAGGTTTAATTTAGTTCAGTTTCAAGGAATTCAGTCCACGATTGGTTGGCTCCAAAGCAGAAGCATCATTGTGGAAGGGAATGGTGGAGCAAAGTTGCTTAGTTCTTGAGGGCCAGGGAACAGTGCTGGAGAGGAAGGAGCAGGGACCAGACACACCCCAAAGCCATGCATTGATGACCCACCCAGACTACCCAGTTGTGTGCTTCACCAGTTTCCTGGTTGGATCCCAAAGCCGAGCAAGTTGACACTCCACCCTAACTACCATGACGACCACTTTGCTTCAGGTATACAGATGCTTCTCAGAATATGTCTGGCATGTGACCGGCATGCTCTGTCACACTGTTTCACTGACATGTGAGGCTTGCCTCCTCCTCTTGTGCTCACTCAGACCTTATCCTTGATAAGCCTGCTTTGCTTTCCTCAGGCTGCTGTAACACAACACTACAAATTGGAGGAATTTAATAGCAATCGGTAACGCAGTTCTGTAGGCTGGAGGTCTGAAATCAAGGTGTGAGCAAGGGATAGCTTCTTTTGAAAATGGTAAGGGAAGAATCTGTCCAGGGTGTCTCTCCTTGCCATAGCTTATCATCATTTGTATCTCTTTACGTCATGATGTATCTCTTTACATCATTTCCTACCATGTGTGTCTGTCACCAAATTGCCCCTTTCTGTAAGGACTCCAGTCATATTAGAGTTGGAGCCACCATAATGGCTTCATTTTAATTTGATCACATCCTTAATAACCCTATCTCCAAATAAGTTCTCCTTTTTAGGTACTGAAGGTTAGGACTCCAACCCATAATTTTGGTGGGAACTCAATTCAACCCACAACACTAGTGTATCGGAGTCGTATTTGGTTCTAGAAGTCTAGGTCCTTTGCACACTAAACTAAATGTCCCTCCCACATCTAAATGGTGCAGGCATCCTTGTCCACCCATTTGGAAAAATAATGATCTAAATCTTGACTGTGTGTTATAATTGTCTTCGAACAATCACTTTGTGTGTGTGTGTGTGTGCGTGCACATAATGGTGTGGAAGAACACTTATATATCTCTTTTCCAGGTAGATCATGAGCCTTGAAAATACCTGTTATATCTTATGATACCTATTATATATGTGTGTGTATATATATATATATGTCTACATATAAACATATATATATATTCAGGAAATACAGTATTTTTGGGTTTTACTCTCAGAAACTATGGGTAATTTAGTTTGGGTAGGGAGTGAGCAGAGATTACTCCAAACACAGGAAGTGATCTGATGTTGTATGGCATTGAATAAAGGATTCCTTCTATACCTACCTTTGTTGGAGAGAATGGAAGAGAATGTCTTTATGCATCTTGGTACTTAAAAGCTCTGAGCTAAACAAAAAGGAGAAGGAAAGAAGGAAAGTCTGCAGATATTCAGACACACTAATCTAAAAACTGAGTGAGTCAAGATTCATAGCAGTTTGCATCATCAGCATGATTCCCCCACCCACACCCACAGCAGCCCTACTCTTCAGTGATAGTGAGGTGCTTCGGAGGGCTTATCAAGCGGACACAGGCACCCTAAATCAGGCATTTGGCCAGCACCTTTCTGGGTGGCCTAGGATCTCTTTCTACTTGTTTTTGATGAGTCCATTGCCTGTCAGAGGACTTCTGGTCCCTTGCACAGACACAGTGCACATATTAGTGAGGACAGGCAAGTATCAAGGGGCTAATATGAAGGTCAACAGAAATGAAATAGGGGGATTGCCCATATTAAAAAGAAGCCCTGGGCCTGGCATGGTGATGTACACCTGAAATTTCAGCTACTTGGGAGACTGAGGCAGGAGGATTGGTATGAGTCCAGCCCAGACAATTTAGTGAGATGCTATCTCCAAATAAAAAAGGCAGAGGTGGGTGTAGCTTAGTGGAAGAGCACTTCGCTAGGGTGCTTGAAGCACTGAGTTCAATCCCTAGTACTACCCTCTCATAAAACTGAACTGAACTAAACATACATGTGTCATCCCTCCAAAGAGCGATGGGTCTGAGACCCTTGTAAAAGGTGAAGAAGTGACTTGAATCAGCTGCTACAAGTGAACCTCCTACCCCCTGAAATAGTCAGATCCTTAAGCACGTGTGTTTTGCTTGGTTTATCTAGACCACTGCTTAGTATCTTTTGTACCCTCCCTGTTCTCCCTTAAGAATATGTGGCTTTTCTACATTTATTTGACATTTTTTGGGCTCGTTGCTCTTTCTTCCACTTCAGTTTTGTTTCTTGTGATCATGCCTGGGTTACCCCGGTTGTCTCTTCCTGCTGTTGTTGCTTGGAGAGGCAGGAGCCTGTTCTGACTTTGCCCTAACTTCTCTGTAGGTGGGGGCTTTCTATGACTCTTTCAGCTCAGTGATCCTGTCATTTTACAGCTTCCCTCACAGATCCTGAGTGTCCAGGGAAGGCTACAGCCTCTGCTGCAATTCCTAAGCACTTAGCAACTTTGATCTTGGTTTCCTTTCTTGCTATAGCTTCCACTTTGAGAGAAAGAAGCAGAATCATCAGCCATCAGGTGCTCGTTTGAGTGGGTTGCACGTCCTTCGCAGAACTTTGTGGGGTTGGAATCATCTCTGTGACTTTGCACTACAGGAGCAGCTGGGGGTTATTTCTGAAATAAGGACATTAAAGGGAAAAGTGCATTTGCCTAGGGCTTTCCTCCATGTGGGACTGTGTAGGGGGTTAGAGGTTAGGGTGGAGTCAGGCAGGTTGGCTCCATGGGAAGGTAGCCGGCTTGCTGAGAGTCTGGCATGTGCTTCCTCAGTCTCTACCATCTACTGATCCATCTCAGCTTTCAAGCTCTTTCTCAAGAGGCTGAATTACCTAGTTTTTGACCACCAAGATGTTCAACTTGATGTTTGGCCTTTGTTTGCACTGTCTTACGCAGATTTGTAACATATTTCTAGCTCTAAAGGATAAAAAATGTGCTATAAGTTCTTTTCTTCTTGGGTAGACGTAATGCCTCTCTCTTTCTTTCAATATCTGTGTATCTTTTGTGGTGATCTGTGTCAGTGCTGTAAGATAGCAATCTGCAATGTATCAATGACATTGAAGGCTTGTGTGCAAGGAACACAGGAAACTAAAATTCAAGGAACCTAAGAAATAGTTTTAAAAAATAGAATAGTTTTTTTTCATGTGAGCCAGTGAAGAATGCAATGCAGATGGTAAGTTGGTTCAGCTCCTGACAATTCTTAGAAAACAGTTGACTGTGCAGTTACCTGTGTGGTGTGACCTCCTCCTTATGGTCTGAGGTGGCTTATGCTTCCAGATAGCAGGATGGGTGCAGTGAAGAAAAGAAAAGGCAAAGAGCATGTGTCACCTGTCTCATTAAGGGTCCCCGAAGCTGCTTCAAAACATCACTTGCTTGTTATTGGCCAGAACTTAGTCATATGACCATACTCAGCTGCAAGGGAAGCTGGGTAACAATAACATGACCTTTAATTAGGTTTGCAGTGCTCTACTGAATGTTGTGTTATTTGAAAAGAAGGTGAAAATGGTAAAGGACAAACTAGCAACCTCTGCCATAAAAATCTATTCCAGAAACAGATTTTGGGGTACTCCAAGTAGAATAAAGAATATGTTTCCAAAAATGCAAACCAAAAGTTTGCTCCAAAAGTGAAAATCACTATCAATATATGTAATAAAGCACATAAATTTATATATGTCAATATGTACATAATACAATTATATTTTAAGTCAAGTAGACAAGTAAGGAATATATTGGGAATATTTTGAACTATTTCTGTGAATAGTAATGACTTGTTCTGGAATGTTTCTCCAAGATTGTGGTAATCCTTTGGGCTGTTAAATTGGTATGTGACCTTGAACAGATCAGCCAGGAACTCAGATGGTGAAATCCCTGAAATCTCTGGAGTCACAGTTGCCACAATTATTTCAACCTTGTGCTAGGAAATAATGCCCCATGGGTTACCAAGTCTGTATATCATCTTACAGAGAAGTAGACTCTGTATACTTTGACACCATCGTTACAGTAAGTTGTGGGAAAGATGTGTGTGTCGAGGTGGTCAGATAGGAATTTAGGTACAGGCAGGAAATCCATTTTCAGAAATTAAGTGAAGCACCAGACGAAATAAGACACTTGCTAAAGAATGTGGGCTGCCCTCTTGAGCAAACATACCCTATAAATGATGGTTTCCATCCAACAGGAATCAAACTAATCTTCTGGCTTTTTAACCTAACTTTTTGAAAGGGGCACAAAAATATTTTTATGTAATTTTGTTTTCTTGTATGAGACCGTATATTTTTAATCTTAATTAATCAACTTACTTATTTTGCCCAGAGGTAGTAAAATGCCACCAGGAACAGCCTCTGGCTTGATCAGAAACAGGTAAATTTAAAAAGTAGCCACTATGGTTTATATATAGATGTCCGCCAAAGCCTCATATACTCATAGCTTTTGGAGAGGCTTTTGGGAGATGACTGGATTGTGGGTGTACCATCACTGGATTAGTCACCTGGTGGTTTTGATGGGTGTGATGTTGGAAGGTAAAACCTGGTGGGAATAGGTGGGTCACTGTGGGCCTGGCCTGGAGATACATATATATCTCCTCCCTTGATCCCTGCTCTGCTTCTCACCAGCCATGTCATGAACTATTTCCCCTCTGCCATGCTTCCCTGCCTGGAACCAGTCAACTACGGACTAAAACTCTACAAACTATGAACCCAAGAGATACCATTCTTTAACTTTCACATATCAGGTGCTTTGTCCCAGCAGTGAAAAAGTAAGACAATAGTCTGTGGATGTTGGTTTGCAGATACGTTAAGTTGAAAAAATATTATTTTTAGAATTATATTTAAAAATTTAGATTGTATTAGCTAGGGCAGAAAACTAAATATTAGGAGCACTTCTCAGCAAAAAATCTTTTTATCTTCAATAATCATAGGTCTTTGCCAGTCTAATCTTTGCCCAGTACCATTATAAGAGTGACTTTTATGAGCTATATTTCTAAACACCCCCAAATTATTTTCCTAACAATGCTTCGACAGGAAATTTATTAGCAAGGTCCCAGATAGTCTCAAATGAAGCAATAAACCTGGATGGTGTTGGCAAACAGGGATGTGATTCCTGTGATTAGTTTTAGCTTTGTGTTTTCACACATGTGAATTATAAGCCATTCTGGAATTTTAATAATTATCTCATAATTGAGAACTGCTACTCAGTTTCCTTATCTGAGCTTTGCATTTGTCTCTTCATCCATTAGCACTGCAGTACACCAAAATACATTGTAGTATGCTCCATAGAGAAAACAATCACATTTAAATAGAAGAAAGTAGTGAAAAAATTGAATACCCTCAGCCAATGATAATCTATGTGTGCTTAGTGCAAAAATACCTTAGTCACAGCAATAGACACCATCATTGTATTGTTATCAAACATGTGAGTGCTCCCAGTCAAGCATATTGCACAGTTTTGAGGCAGTAGAGGGAGTTGTAAAAATAATGACAAAAAGTTATGCATATGCATATACACAAATGCACACACAAATATATATATATATATATATATATATGCTTATTTTTATATTTTATTTTCCTTGACTATTATGGGTTCATTTTCCTCTCATGCATTGGCTACATCGAGCTCTGCCTATACGTACGCAGTTAAACATACACACACACATGCAGTCCTTGATACACAAACATTAGCAAAGTACATAAAGTACTCAATAGGAACAACAAAAAGCAAAACAAAATTAGAGGAAAGGTGAGATAAAAACAGAGTGTCTCTAATTTTCTGTGGATATCAAGTAGAAATTTTAAAAATTACTGACTTTAGTTTATGAATTCACATTTCTCCTCTGAGCAAGGATATGAGTGTTGAGAGGATTTGTCTATCACCTGATTTACATCCTGACACAACCTGACCTTCAGCTCACCACTGGAATGCCTAAGCTGTCTTGCTTACTGGAGAGCTTGAATCATGCAGGTTATGGATTTTAGAGCCAACACGAAAGGATGCTGATCCCTCCCCCAATCTCTCAAGAAGTTGTTATAAGGCTAATCAGTCTACTGGGGAGGGATGCATAGCTGAAAAAGTCAAGTAGAATAAATAGAATTTGGCCATTGACATGGTACTGCCTGAGTTTGGTAGCGAGGGAAACAGAATGTTCATTCATGTACCTTCAGAGGCATTCTCCCATAAAATCTGTGAGCATGTAGTTTGTATTCCTGAAAGCCATTTGAGGAGTTATCTAGACAATGACCTTCAGAAATGTTAATGCAAGCAAGCACAGGGTAGATTCTTTAGAAGGAGCATGACATCCTCAAGTGCTCAGGACATGGGCAAAACTTTCCCTTATTCTTTGGCCTTTTTTGTGTAAATTTGACTTTATTTCTTCCTTTCAATGTTCTAAGGTTACTTTTTAAGTAGAAATATGAAGGAAAATTTGTAATAGGCTTTTTCAAGCTTCATATTTTTAAGTTGGCTTAATCGAAGGCCAAATGGTTAGGTGTTTGTATATAGGTATAATAAAAATGTAAATCTCATGATTAAGGAATTCTAATATTAGTTAGACTGGCAATCCTAATTCTAATCCTAGAATTGCAATCCAGTGTATTGGTTGTATTTATTGTAAGGGATGAGAAAAGGCAAGTGATTAAACCTCTGGAAATGTCAGCTGTGAAATGGAGATGGTATCGAACTCAAAAAAGTTTGAGAAGATATAAGTAAATCACATGCTATGATACCAGCACATGCATAGTTACGAATATATGAATGTCTTAGTTGCTTTTTCACCACTGGGACACAATACTTAACACCTACAGCTTGAAGGAAGAGAAGCTGATTTTGGCTCACAGTTTCAGAAGTCTCAGTCCAGATCAGCTGGCTCCATGGCAGAAATGTCCTGATGGAAGGGACTGAAACAGAGGAAAGTTGGTCCTGCCATGGTGGCTAAGCAGTGGAGGGGAAGGGGAGCTATAGGGAAAGAGATATACTCTTCTAGGTCACGACCCCATTTTTCCACTTCTTACCAGGCCCCACCTCCTAACAGCACACTCCACTGCTGAACTCATTAGTGAGACTTTTAAGAGATACCCCAAATCTAAACCATTTGCCCCAGTACCCCAAAGACTTGTGTGTCTTTATGCAAAATGCATTTAGTCGATCTCTAAGAATAGTCAAAGTTAAACAGTTTCAGCATTGATAAAAAGTCCAAGTCCAAAGTCTCCTCTGAAATGCAAGGCAAACTCTTAGTTTTGAACCCCTGAACAAAAAAGTTTAACACTGCTGACATACAATGTCACAGGGAAAACATTCCTATTCCAAAGGGAGAAAAAGAGAGATAGAAACCAGTGGGACTTAAGCAAGATGGAAACCCGGGGGGGGCAAACATTAAATTCTGTGGCTCCATGTCCAGCATCTGGGGAAGGTTGTGGCAAGATGTGAGCAGCCCCACCCCCATAGTACTTCCAGCTGTAACCCTGATGGCCTCTCTCTCTTGTGGAAATTTTGTTCACTGCCTGTGGCTTTCTTCAGATATTCCATGTTTCTGGCTTCTCCAACTTCCTGGGGTCTCCACTGTGTTTTTGGCATCACTCTCACCACCTCATGTACTCCTCTCTCATGGGCACACTCTCTAGCCTTTCAGACTTTCTTCTATAATCTGGGTGAAAGCCTCCATGACCCCATAGCTCTTCATTCCACAAGCCTATAAACCCAGCACCACATGGATGAGGTCCATCACCAGTTTGAGCAATAGCCAGGCCCACTTAGATCATGGCTGCAGTGGCTTTTGAATGCCCAGATGACTGAACTCAGGGAGCTAGTTTCCTAGGCAGCCCTTCTTTTTACACCATTGAGCCTGTGCATGGTAGGGTCTTCCTGATTCCTGAGATGTCTTGAAATACCTTTCCTATTGTCCTGATGCAAAGTACTTGACTTCTTTTTAATGCTTATCTTTTTAGGAACTGCTTTCTACTTTGCTTCAACTTTCAGACATTTCCTTTCTGGCAAAAGGGAAAAAGTGTTTAAACGGGCTTGTTGCTTCTGATTCTCACTGTAAACCTTGTTGACAGCAGCAAGAAGTGCCTATACCACACTTGAATTTTGACTGCCTTGAAATTTTCTCTGTTAGGTTGATTAGTCTACTGCCCTTAATCTTAGTCCACTGCAAAGTGCCAAGACATGGACAAAATGTGTGCAAATTTTCTGCCTGAGCATAATACACAGTCTTCTAGTCCAGCTGGCAAGGGAGGCCTTATTCCCAGTTGAAACCTCCTGAGCCTGGCCTTTACCATCCATATTTCTTCTAGAATTCTGGTCTTCTGAACTCTGACCAGAACCATCCTTCAAGTCCCACCTACAGAATCAGAAGTCTTCTCTAGTTGATATTTCCAAACTTCTCCCGTGAACCAGTTCCAAAGGTTTCTAAACCATATGGTCAGATATAGTTATGGCAATGACTCTACTCCTGGTATCAAAATCTGTTTTAATCACTTTCTCATCACTAGAACACCATACCCAACACCCACAATTTAAAGAAGGAGAGGGTTATTTTGGCTCCTACTTGCAGAAATGTCAGTCTATGGTTTGTTGGATTCAAGGCAGAAATGGCATGGTAGAAGGGCCTGGTGCTGAGGAAAGCTGCTCATGTCATGGAAGCTAAGAAGCAAAGTAAGGGTCCTGGAGTGGAAAGCATTTCACCCCATGAAAGCCAGGAAACAGAGTGTAAGAGTGAAGGGAGGAGCCAGGAAAAAAAGATATAACTTTCCAGGTCCTGCCTCTAACCCATGATCCAATCACCTTCCAAACATATGAGTGTTTCAGAGGATGTCCCAGATCTAAACCATGACAATGTGGCTCAGGTAGCTATTTTTTTCTCAGCTGTTTAAGAAAACAGTCATTCATTCAGCTAATTTAGGTTGGGTTCAACTGAGTGGTTCTTCTGGTGTTAACTGGACTCCTGCATGCATCTCTAAGAGTGATAGATATCCAGCTGTCTCTGCTTCCTGGAGGGGACAGTTGGTTATTGCCTGGGACAGTGGAATCTAATGGCCCATAGAAGCCTCTCATTCTGCAAACAAGCCAATCAGAGATAATCACATAGTTGCTTCAAGGGCACAAAGGAAGAAAAACATGTAAATTGTTGAGACCTGGACTCTGAACTGACATGCTGTGATTTCTGCTGTATTGTGTTGGACGAAACAAATCACAGAACCAGCCCAGCTTTATAAGGGTGAGACATATAGTTTACCTCCTTTTCAGAAGAGAGTAAGTCATATGGTAAAGGTGCCTTATAGAAAACACAAATACAGCGACCAAGAATACACATATTAAAATTTTAAAGTAGAACGAGGAGTAACATAATTTACAGTTAAAGATCTAAATCATAAAGAACATGCTGATGTGATCAGTGAAGTCTTCATAGAGTTTTATGTATTTTCAGTATTTTATGGTGCCAGAGTTGGGTCCAAAGTCAGACAAAATGATAGCATAAATGATCACAATGGAGCTTTTGAAATATTATCTGCATAGCAATACTGGGACTGGGTCAGTGGTGGAACTGACTGCGTTCCTCTCTGGAGTCCTCTGTTGTTACTATTCTTATGATTCATCTGATGCTTTCTCTGTTCCTCTTACATGTGTTCTAGGGTTTGGGAATGTGAACAAGAGAGATCAAATTCCTGTTGTACTGGAAAACATCTGTAATTTCCATTTTATGAATTATAGTTTCCACCTATGAAAACGAAGGGGAAATAGCTAAAAAATAATTATGTAATTGTACAAGAAGCATTAAGATGATGATAAATGGTGTTTCTAACAGCAGTGTGTTATGCTAGAGAGTAATTAGTATTGGGTGAAATGGGAACTACTTATTTGGGTGCCACGGATGATCTCACTACTAAGGACTTATTTGAACTGAGACCTAAATAAAAAGGAGGCAAGTTGGTCACTCTTGCCAGGCAGAGACACAGAAAATGCAAGGTTCTGTGGCAAGGACAAGCTTGGTGTCTTTAAAAATTATAGACAGTATGACTGGTGGTCAAGGGTAAAGGGAAAGGGGGAAGAAATAATACAGCAAGATGGGCAGAAATCAGGTTTTTTGGGTCTATATAGACATTTATAGACTAGGTAAGAAGTTGGAATTCTCTTGATAATTTTTCTAAAAACCGAAGGGTTTTAAATAGGATCACCGGGGTCTGGGTTATAGCTCAGCAACACAGTACCTGCCTGGCAAGTTCTATCCCTGGTACCTATGTAAATAAATAAATAGGGCTGTATTAAATAATCTGATTTATACTCAAAAGCATCATTTTGTAAAAGGTAGTTTCTTAGAACACATTTAATAATCTTCTACTTTATCAAGGGAACTCTGTGTTTTCTGTATTCTGATGAGAAATGGATAATAGGAACCAATGTATCCCAATTCCAGCTAAAACAAAATGTGATGACAATATTCCAAGGGAACAATGTGATGTTTTACAACATCAGAAAAGAACAATGTTGTTTTGTTTTAGACAAGATGCTAGGGAGGGTTATTATTTTGAGACGAGCAGTTATCCAAAAGCCCAAAGATAAAAGCCCAGTAAGGATGAATAAATCTTTGCACAAATACATGCATTTAGCTCTGAGTTTCACACTGTTAGATTTGAAGGTAGTTTTTTGTGGGGAATGGGGTATAGCTTCTATTGGTAACTGACTCCTTGATTCAAAGACATAGAATTTGTGAAAGCTTCATCCACTTGAGTTTTCAATATGTACAGCTAACTCATATGTGATAGAAACATTTTAAATAAAATATTCCCTGAAAAATACTGGAACAGAAAAACATAGTGCTCAAGCGATAATAGTGACCTCTCTGCCATGGACTGACCCCAACACTACAGTGGTATCTGAAGATCCCTCTGAACTTGTATGTGATCAGAGACTAGGAATGGTCCCCGTGCCCTCAGCCTGCCCTCCCTTTCATTATTTATTAAGAAATGGAGAGTGTTTAGTATAAGAAGCCTGAGTGAATGATTTATGTTGGAGACAGTGTATGCATATAGCTATGTCAGTTATTAGACTCAGCTTTTGGATTTTTGAGCTCTTCCTTATATATCTGCCAATTTTCTACTCACAGTAATAAGCTGTCCTGTGGCAAAATGGGTCTCTTTGTTAAAATATAAATATCCATTAGGAATCATAGGGAAGAAAAATAAAGTTGTAACTATTATATTTGTATTAGAATGGCCAAAATCCAGAACATGTTATCAAATGCTGTCAAGGATGGGGAACAATAGGAACTTCATTGCTGGTGAGAATGAAAAATGGCACAATTTTGGAAGGCAGTTTGGGGCAGATTCTTTAAAACAAAACAAACCAAAACAAAAACCAACTGCATACTGTACATCCTTACCATGTGACACAGCAATGTGTTCCTTGGTAACTGATGTCCGTATAAAAACCTGCATAAGGATGTTTGTAGCAGCTTTGTTCATAACTGCCATAACTTGGGAGAAACCAAAATGTCCTTTAATCAGTAAATGGATAAATAAACCGTGGTAAATACGGCGGATTATTTTTCAGGGCTGAAAAGAAAGGAGCTGTCAAACCATGGGACAACCATGGAACAAATGTAAACTATGGATTATTAAGTGAAAGAAGCCAACTGAAAAAGCTCAGAGACTGCATGATTCCAACTCCACGCCACTCTGGAAAAGCCAAAACTGTAAAGATAGTGAGAGGCCCGGTGGCTGTCAGATGGGGGATGGGAGGGAGAAAGAGCAGTGAAAATAGGGAAAACTTCCAAGGTAGTGACACCACTCTCTGTGATGCACTAAGGGTGGATGTATATCATTACACATTTGTTGAAACCCAAAGAAAGTACATCAAGAGGGAATCATAATGAAAAAACTCTGTATGATAGTATGTGTCAGTGTCATGTTATTGGCTGTCATATGGTACCATTCTGGGTATAAGGTTTTCATAGCAGAAGAGGCTATGAGTTTGTGGGGGTAGAGGGTATGCAGAAAATCTTCATACCTCCCATTTAATTTTGCTGTGAAGTTAAAGCTATTCTAAAATGGTTTGTCTTTAGAAACTAAGCTTTACAGTAATCAGTAAGTTTAGTAATCTGTAAGTGGCATGTTGCTTAGGAATTGCCACTTTCTCCATGAGCCCTCAGAGAAGAAATGAGACACATCAGAAGCATCAGAGGCTCCCTATTTGGATGGAGTCAAACAGTGCAGAGATCAAAGGCCTTATCAGGCACTTGGGAGGTAAATATTAATACTAAGTTTTCATGTTTGTAGCTCTCTACAGCTTAATAAATCTAATGACTGTAGTATTTCTGAATATCAGGAATTATTTTCTCCGTAAAGCCATCATTTATATCATTTGTCAATTTCCAGGGTATAAATGGTCCTGGTACACTCACTTTCAAGCTTGCCACAGTTCAGCAACCGTCTTTAAAATTTTCTGAGTACTTAACAATCAGCTGTCCGGTGTGACAATTCAGCTGGTGCATAATTTTAGTTCCTTTCATTCCAAATTTTACTCTAAATGTATGTCTGTCTTTGATTCCCAGAGCTCGATTTGGTCAGAAGATAAAACCTGCCAGTGGAATCAGTTTGTTGATTTGAAGATATCCTTAGCAAAGAAATTCTGTGAATAATCTGTGTCTATTTTTCTTTTTTCATTTTTAACATTTACCTCTATGAGCTTTATGAGCATTAATTAATGAAATTGCCCCCAAAATGCTTATCATTTAGCTGCTGCTACTATTCACTTTTGCAAACGGCAATAAAAAGACACTGATGCTGTCAGATGCAGTCTGCATACCTGTAACTCCAGCACTTGGGAGGCTGAGGCAGGTGGATCACACGTTTGAGGCCAGCCTGGGCTACATAGTGAGTTCAAAGTGAGCCTGGGCTATATAGCAAGACACTGTCTCAAAAACAAAACAAGGCAAAGCACCACAAAACAAAACACCAGCTATGGAGTAACATTCAGCATCCATCGTACATGTGCTACATGGAGGAGTTGAGATTCAGCTTCAGGTAATCTGCCTTTAGCTGGGACTCCCAGTTTCTAAGATGCTTCTAAACGGTCTTTGTCAGAAATATAACTGTGTAACTCAGCCTACATTCCCTAGAAAACTAAGCCAGAATCAAAACGTATATGCTGACACTTCATTTAGAAGCTAGATCCTAAAAAAGCAGCAATGAGAGGAAAAGAGTGGGTATAGGGGAAGGAGGAAAAGCAAATTTAAGGGAAGGCATTGCTGAGCTGCCTACTGGTCCCAGGAAAGCTACTGCTTGGTCTTGGAGGGTGACTTTCAAGAAATCAAAATTTCTGCATCTTTGAATAGTGCATTTGAAGAAAGGAAGAGAGAGGCATTTCCTGGCCCTACTGGTCAGTTTGTCCCAAAGGGGCTGATTCACCTGTACTTCTTAGGTTGTGCGTGCATGATTGTCACATCGATCTCAAGGTACCTCCTGTCTCAGCAGAAACAGAACATGAAGCTGGAGGCCTGAAGTGTAGATGAGACGCTCCTCAGTGTGCCCAGAGCAATGTCGAGGGTCTGAGACCAAAGCAGGGTTTTTTTTCTGCATTGGTGACTGAGTCGGTAGCAAGTTGGTTCTATGAGCACAAATGTTTGGCCCACTTGAGGCCAAAACTCAAGGCAAGTGGATAGATGTGGCACTGAACTAGAGGGAGATGACAGTAAGTGAAAGAGCATAGAACAGCATATTCTCTCCTCATGTATAGCTGCATGGACTGGGCCAGACCTGGACTTACTCTGCAGTTCATCTTCATTCTATTGGTAATGGAGAAGGGCTCAATGACTGTATTAACTTTTCTGACCCAACCAACCATGCAAATGCAAGTTGTCTGGAAATACGGTAAACTGAGACTTAAAACTCAGGCCTAATCCTCATTATGAAGGCAGAATTTAGGTAATGAACATTTGACTTATCCCCTTAAGCCACTCAACAATCCCAGGAGCTCACAAATAAAAGATTAATTCAATTTCCATGTATATTCCTAGAACAATTTTACACTTCCTTATAGAACACTTAGATTAGACCGTATATTACAATTGTTTAACTTACAATTCTAGAATGTAAGTACCTTGAAGGTGAATTTCTAATTTTTTCATCATGATCAATCTTCATATTGCTTGGTAAAATGCATAATTCAGTTTATATTTGTTGACTTAAATGTAATTTTGTATCCAAGGTCAGTTATATGATTTACAGGGCTCAAAGCAGAATGAAAATGTAGGAGCCATGTTCAACGAACAGAAAAAGAGTGTTATTCCAAGTACTCAGATGTAAAGCATTTTCCTTAAAAATTTTTTATTACAAAATACTGGAGTGACAGTGATACACAGTAGGCACAAATTTCCAAATTGAAAGGCAGTTAGTTATGTTGATACTATATTTTCATATAAGCAATTAGTGTTAGAAATGTATATGCTTTGATTACTCACAAGATTTTTTGCTTCACTTTCCTGCAAATTTTTACAATAAGTCATCAAATTTTTTTAAACTTTAATTTTTATAAACTTCATGTTTAAGCATATTGAAGACGATGTTGGTTATCTTGACAGATTCAAGACTGAAAATATTTTTTAATAGTACATGTTTCAGTACATAATAATCACTTTCCTAATGAGGAGTCGGTGTATGCATTTTTTATGCTTATCAATTTTGTATCCTCTCCAATTTCTTTCCCTTCCTCCTTCCTCCATCTCTTGGTCCCCTTTCCATTTGCAAAAGATCTGTCTCCATATTTCCTATTATCTGACTTGTATCTTGCTCTTTATTTATATTTTAGGCTTCTCATATAAAAGAACCCATGCAATATTTAAGCTTGTGTGTCCGATTTATTTCACTTAACATTATGGCCTTGAGGTCCATCCATTTTTCCTAAAAATGAAGCCAAGTTCTTTACAGCAGAGTAGTACTTCAATGTGTGTAAATGTATATTCTTTATCTGTTCATCTGTTGATGCTCTCTTAGGCCACTTCCAAGACTTAGCCAGTGTAAATTGTGTTGCTATAAAGCTGAATATGCATGTTTCACTATCTTTAACTCTTTCAGAAAAAATACCTAGAAGGAGAATAGCTAGGTCAAATGAAATTTCTAGTTTTAGTGTTTTGAGGAATCGCTATCCTTATTTCCATAGTAGTTGTACTAGTTTACACTCCCACCAATAATGTAGAAGGCTTCCTTTTCACTGCAGCTTTACTAGCTTGATATCATGATGATACTTCAGGATATTAAATGGAATGGATCTTTGGAATAAAGTGGGATCTCAGCGTTGTTTTAATTTGCATTTATCTAATGGCCAGAGTTGTGAAGTATTTTTTTTTTAATTTATTGGCCATTTGTACTCCTATTCAGTTGCCTGTTTTTTTGGGCGAGTCTTTTATTTTGGGGGGAGTCTAATGTTTATGAGTTCTTTATATATTCTAGATATTAGCCCTCTGTCCAAGGAATAGCTGGCAGTAACTTTTTTCACATTCTGTAGGTTGTCACTTTACACTGTTGGTTCTTTGCTGTGTAGAGCTTTTTAATGCGATATGATACAATTTGTTGATTCTCATTGTTATTTCTTGTCCAATTGGAGTTCTGTTCAGAAAATTTTTGCCTACTCTTGTCTTCAAGAGTTTTACCTATTTTATCTTCCAGAAGATTGCTTCTTTCTTAACATTTAGATCTTTGGTCCACTTTGATTTTAGTTTAGTACATAATGAGGGATATGGATCTAGATTCAGTCTTCAGCATGTGGATAGCCCAGTTTTCTCAGCACCATTTATTAAAGAGGCTCTCTTTCCTTCAGTGTATGCTTTTTGGCCCCTTTGTTAAAGATCAGATACCAAATGTGCCTGGGGTGGTTTCCGCATTCTGTATTCTGTTCCCTTGATCCACATGTGTACTTTTGTGCCAGTACTATGCTGTTATTAATCACTCTAGCTTTGGAATATAACTTGAAATCTGTGATTGTGATACCTCCTGCTTTGCTTTTGTTGCCCAGAATTGCTTTTGTTATTCTGGGTCTCACATGAATTTTAGAATTGTTTTTTCCACTTCTGTGAGGAAAGCTGTTGGTATCCTGATTGGGATTGCGTTAAAGCTGTATATCAGTTTTGGAAGTATGGCCATTTTGACAGTATTGGTTCTTTCCATTCTCTGATGTCCTCTTTCATCTCCTTTTTCATAAAACTATAGTTTTTATTGTAGAGCTCTTATTACTGAAAATAATTTTTGATGTTTTTTAATTTTGAGAAGAAAGTACTGGTGCAGTAGTTACTGAAGTTAAGAATATTTTGTAGACTTTGATTACATTAGGATAAATTTCTGATAATTTCAAAATATAAAATTTTAGCATATAGAGAACTAGTGATTTTGTGGAACAATTTTCTAAAATGATTTAATGCTTCGCTCAACTAAAATTTTTGTAAGTCTGAATTTAATCACATATGTTAATTTATACAATGGCCTTTTAATATTCTCCCCTACACTTCCTATCAACTTGTAGAAGTTGAACAAGAGATCACAAATGATTTCATATTTTATATATGAAGCAACACACAAACTTATGAATTCTATTGCCATATCTTCAATTATGAGAAAAATTTTAGATTTAAAAATTGTTTTCCTCATTAATAATTTGTTCATTTAAATCTTCATTTGTTTTGTTTTTCCAGTCAGCATGACAATATTTCTATTCCTATTTTTATAATATGTAGTTTTGGGGATATTTGCAATGTTACAGCAATTCTTAAAACTAAAGATTCTAAACACTGAAGAATCCTAGTAACTCCCCGATATGCTTTAGTTTGATGGTCCTGTGTTCACTTTTGTTTCTTAATAATTCACTGTCAAAACTCAATGCCTGCACACCAGCAGATCCTGTTCCAGGGTCAGGTGGAAGAACAGGTATTTGTCACAGGATCTGCAGGGTCAGATCTGGGGACAGCAAGGCAAGGTGGCCGCACACTGCAGGTCTCAGCCCTATCCTCAGTAGAGCACCTCCTTTTTCCTGGAGCTCAGACTACAGGAAGACACTTCTGTTACTGATGTTGCCAAGAGAATCAGGGCCAACCTGATCCCTTCAGGGCCCATGGTGCTCTGGGCTTTCTGGTGGCTGCTCTTGACCAGGTCAACCAGTGAGCCCAGCAGCTTGCTGTAGCTGGCAGCACTGTTGCGAGATCTCAGTTGTGTAAGTGTGTGTGTGTACGTGTGCTCACTGGCTGTTGAGCAGAGCTTTCTTGGTCCATGTGAACACTCAAAGATCGACTTGCAAGACGTTTGCAGTGGGGTCACAGACCAATAAACCAAGCGTGGGCTCTTCCAAGTGCACAGGCTCAAGGAGCTGCACGGATGGACTGGACATGCATGAAACTTGCCCCAGTTTTATCCCAATTTTAGAAAGACATCTGTCTACTGTGAAGAATACAGGCTAGATCAGTGACATTTAAATGTTTAGGAGCGCGTTGTGCATCGACTCAGAATATACACAACTATACGTATCTGAAACAAGTTTCCTGAAATGATACCTAAAATTAACAAAAGAGTGGTCCTCTGACATTTTCAGTTCAATTTTTTTTAAGGCTGCTGACAACCCATAGAATTGATTTCACAACCTGTTAACAAGTTGCGACCCTTCAGTTTGGAAAATGCTGGGCTAGAAGGTGGTATAAGTCAATAGGTCAATGATGGCATTACTGTACAATTTTACACTTTAAAACTTTGAAGTGCAATCCATTGTCTAATTGAACAATCTTCCTCAAAGGCAGTTGATTAGATGGATACTCATAAAACAGGAGGGAAGGATTTTATGATACAGCACGGGGCTCAGTACTCGTTCCTGCTTGGTTGAATGCTTTTATTGGCAGTGTGGTTGAAAACATTTTATTTCACATTAATTGAGCACAGTTTTTGTGCTGAGTCTTGTTTGCTGTCTGAGACGGCTCCACATCAAGGAAGCCTAATTATGTGAGTTGGTGTGATGATATTAAGGGCTGTGACACAGGCCAACAGCCAGCACTGAAGTTGTGTCCTGGAAAGGGTACACACTCAGCAATGTTGGACAGTCAGGCACCCCTGGGAAACTTGAGAGCCATGCCTCCAAATCTGAATGGAGTCACAATGGGGAGAAAATAGAATCCCAGCACATGAAGACTACATTGCCCATCATCTCAATAAACAAATGAAAATAGTTCGACTTGACAAGTGACTCACAAGGCTGAGGAAAGGCAGTCTAGAGGAATCCCGTTGTCTTTCTTAATATCTCTATTTTTTTTCAATTACAGTTTACATCTTTTTTTTTTTCCTGTTTGTTATTTAATGTAACAACATCACTGAGCCACAGACTGGGTAAATTATAAAAACAAGAGATTTACTTAGGCTCACTCTAGAATAGGGTTTCCCAGCCTCCAGGCCATGAATCAGGACTGGTCTATGGTCTGTTAGGAACTGAGCAGCATGGCAGGAGATGAATGGCAAGTGAGCAATGAAATTCTCCCCATTGCTTGCTTTACTGTCTGAGCCCCCTTCCTGTCATGCAGAGGGAGGGCACTGGAGTCTCATAGGAACTCAAACCCTACTGTGAACTGTGCATGCAAGGAGTCTGTGTCTCATGTCTTTTGAATCACCTACCACCACCCCAGGTCCATGGAAAAGTTTTGTGAAACTGACCCAGATTCCAATGAGGCTGGGCACCAGCCACGTAGGGGCCACGTCTGGCCTTCTCACTGGCAGAGACCCAAAGTGACACAGGGCATCACATGGCAAGAGACAAGGATACATGTGTGCGTCCTACTCTCTCTGTCCCTTCTTATAAAGTCACCAAGGGGATTCAGTGATGGAAGCTTCACCTCCCAAAGGCCCCACCTCTAAACACAACAGTCAGATTAGATTCTCACACTCCTAATACCTCCCAATAGGGGTTAATGTTCACTGTACACTCAAACCACACCCGAACCACAGCAGCCCACTTAGTGGAGGAGCATCATTACTACATCCTGAGACGATCACACAGGATGCACACTCTGTGCAAGCCATCTTCAGAAAATACAATTTTCATATGTCCCATAAGAGCATGCTTTAAACCAGAGGTGGTGGTATGCTTCTGTAATCCCAGTTCCTCAAGAGGCTGAGACAGGAGGATTGCAAGTTTGAGGCCAGCTAGGGCAACTTAGTGAGACCCTCTTTCAAAATAGAAAAGGCTGAGGGCATAGCTCAGTGGTAGGGTACTTGCCTAGAACATGTGAGACCCTAGGTACCACAAAAAACAAAAATGCTTTTACTTTAAGAACACGTGAGTGCATTACATACCCTGACTGCCAAATATAATCTTAAATGCTCTGCATAGTATGTGCTTAAAAATAAATTACATTTATTTTCCCCTAGAACTAACCCTCATAAGTCTTTCTTATTTGCATCTTTCATATAATAGGCTGCTTTATTACTGTTTGGATATGATGTATACAACATTTTATACAATATTTGCTTGTTTGGGCATGCTTAGAGTGGTCATCTGATAAAATTAGTAAAAAAAAAAAAATAAGCATTCATTTGTTTGTTTTTTGCAGTACTGAGGATGAAACAGGACCTTTGTACTGAGTTACATTCCCAATTCCTTTCTAAAAATTTTTGACATAAGTTGAGCTTAAACCTGTGATCCTCCAGCCTCTCCTTCCCACAGTGCCCAGATAGAAGAAAATTTAAAAAGTTTTAGTTATCATCTTTGGGATGTGACTCCACACCTACATGTATCAAACAGTGAGTAGTGGACAGACCCACAGACTAAATGGGGAAAAATATTCCAGAAACAGGCCCATATGGTTTGGGATAAAATTTCCAGTGTCACCACTGTGTATTTATCTCAAACAGTTTAGTCAGAGTTGAGCATGATATCTTCCAGAAACAGAAGATGATTAGGGTTAGTTTAAATGATGGTCAAATAAGTGATCTCAAAAGTGGATACAAAAAGTCTGAATAAAATTTCTTTGTGAAATGTCAGGCAAAAGCAATGTTTCTGAGTTAATAGATTATTTCATCTCATGTATAATTAAAATAGAGATTTTAAAAATAAAATTAATTAATATCAGTTAACAGCTGACATCTATATGAATATTGGTTTCATATTTCAATATACATTTTGCATTTTCAAAAGTATCATTTTTAAAAGGCTTCACGAAATATTCTCATTTTTTAGCTTATGGAGTTCTTTTTCTAATTGTGACTGTTCAATAACTGAAAGATTTAAAATATTCCAAATGCCTTAAATACAAATGCACCAAATCTGTATTTCAACTAACATTGTCCTGTTTCTATTGCTGGTGTCCGAGGCCTCCAATCCATACTTGTTGAAGCAAATGTGTTTGTTGTGTCTTTAATCCTCTCTGCCATTTGGAAATTAATCTTTAAGAGCCAGGGGGAACTATGCATGATAACCAGTACCTGCTTTTCAGGGCTTGTTTCAAAGGAGTCCACCAACACACCACACATTCCCCAGCCCCACGCATACATAAAATGCAGGAAGAGGAAGAACACGGGAGAATACCGCACTAGTCTTTTGAATGTTATTTGCTGTAGGAAAAAGCGGCATAAATCATAAATATTATGACAACCTTGTGGGGCTCAGGCCAAACGCCCTGCCAGGTCATCCTTCGCCTGGTGGGAACCCTCTGGGGCCTCAGTCACACAAGCCAGTCCAAGGGGCACACTCACACAGCTTCCTGCGTTGGGCAGTTTTGAGCAATGGACTCCAGACAGCTGGTTAACGGCCCTCACCTCCGACATGGCCACTGTGTTGTTGCATTTAAGCTCACAATCGAGTTGCCTAAGATAGAAGAATCTCATTTCTTGGACTGTGAAGGCTCTGTAGGGCTATAGTTTCATGCTGCTAATACAGAGGTAATAGCCTTAGCCTGCTGGTGGCAAGCCAAACTTCAGGCGCTGCCTAAGATCATACAGACCAATGCCAAGTGTGGAAGAGACTGCAAAGCCTGAAACGCTATCAACTTCCAGGACTTTTCTTTTATAAATCTATGCAGGGAACCACTTGATTTCTATTTAGCATGATCACTCTTTTCCCATAATTCTTTCCCCTGAAAATGTAAGCTTTTTAACAACTCTTTAGTACCAAAAGGTGGAGTTAAGGGAGTGTGAACTTGAAAAAATGAGTGTTTTTCAGAATGGCAGTATAGATATGGGTTTCTATTAGCACAGTAATTTAATGTGAATATTAAGAAGTTTTGTTTTTGGTTTAATTTTACTATACATGTTGGAATGCTCAAGTATTCTGAAAGTAACAAGATATACTATCATAGCTATTGTTTTCATAGTATCTTTCTTTGAAGTTCTGTACCAGTTCTACTGCTTTGTTTTGATTGACTTCGTTCTGTTCTGTTTTATTGGATTTTACTATCTTTAAAATAAAAAAGTCTTGCTTCATAGATCATACTTTGAGATGTTCCTTCTAATTAGAAAAAAAAAAAAAAAACCTGGTAAAAACAGGGCGAGTCCCAAATAAGGTTATTGTTGGGAAAGAGGTCTTTGATGTGGCTGATACTTTTGCAATGGTGTAACCCCTGGGGCGGCTCCTCAGGTATTGACTACAACTTATTCTTGATACGTGTACATGGGTATATCTGTATATATACAAGATTTGTGCACATAAAAAATATATGCAACATATGCAAGTATATGTCAATTTTCTTTCTAAGCAACAAAGCAAAACACAACAAAATATTTGTAAATAGAAAGCCAGCAATATTATTTGCGACATCCCCAACATTACCTCACAGAGTCACTATTGTTCAGTAGTTTAGTGTACATGATTAATTCCATTTGTGACAATATGTTAGTTGGTTTTTAAGCAAAAATGTACAGAAAAACACTCTTCACCTGGCTTTTCCCCTTTAGCAATATGCCATGGACAGGGTCAATACATACAGTTCCATCTCCTCTTGAACAAATATACAAAGTCCATGGTAGACAGATAGTTTAAATTGTGTGTGTGTGAGTGTGTGTGTGAGTGTGTGTTTTACCATTTTGAGCAATGCTTTAATGAATATCTTTGTAGGCATATTTTTATATACTGACATAGCATGGATCTCTAGGATGAATATATATATATATATATATATATATATATATATGTTCAAATTTTACTAAAGAACTCCTTTCTGGAAATGTTTGAACAATGGGTACTCTCATTTACTCTAAGTGTCCACTTCACTACCTTTCATCCCCACTGGTCATTTTAGATCATTGTTGTTCAGTGCCATAGCCATTGGCTACATGTGGCGGCTAAATGCTTGAAACATGGCTTGTCTGAATGAAGATAGACTATCAATGTAAAATACAGAGCAGATTTCAGACTCAAGATGAGAGAAAGGTAAAACAGTTCATTAGTATATTGATTGCATGTAGAACTACTATTTTAACTGGATTGGGTTAAACAACATTAATTACTAAGATTAATTTCACCTGTCTATTCTTCCTTTTTTTTAACAAATGTGGCTACTGCAGAATTCAAAATTATATAATTATATATTTTGTATTGTATTATTTGTATTACTCACATTGGTGGCTGGCATTATGTTTCTGTCAAATAGCAGTGCTATGAGTATTTAAAATATTTTTTCCAGATGGTATTAGATTATTGTCCTGAATACATAGTTTGTTTGTTGGTTTGGTTTGGATTATGTCAATTAAATTTTGAGTAGGTAACATATATATACAACAAACAATTCAAAATGAAAAAGGGTATGAGCAATGCCTTTCTATGGCTGGTCTAACAAATTACTGCAAGTTTAATGGTTCAAAACATCACAGACACCAAGGCATGGTGGCTCACACCTGTAATCTCACTGCTGGGGAGGCTGAGGCAGGAGGATCACTGTGAATTTAAAGTCAACCTGGGCTGCCTACTGAGTTCAAGTCCAGCCTGAACTGTATCACAAGTCCCTGACTCTGACAAAACGGCATACATAGATTTATTCTCTCATAGTTCTGAAAGTCAAAAGTCTAAAATGAGTCACAAGGGGTAAAACTTAGGAGGTCATCAGTGCTGCATAGCTTCTGCCAGCTAGAGGAAGGAACTCAGTTCTCTGCAGCCTCCCAGGTTGGAGGGGGCGTGGGGGGCTGTCCTTCCTGGTTCTCAGCTCCCTTCCATCTTTAAGGACATCTGTAATGGGTCAGATTTCTCTGACCTCCGTCATAGCTCTGTTTCTGACTCCTGACTCCTTTTTCTTCCACTTTTTTTAGTAAAACAGCTTTATTAAGTTCTAAGTCACACACCGCACAATTCATCTATTTCAGCGTACAAATCAATGATTTTTAGTACACTGCACAGACGGTCTTTGACTCAAAATGGGATTACGTCCCAGTAAACTCATCCTGCATTGGAAATGGCACAGGTCAAGTGCATTCGCTTCTCTTGACCCACGGAGCATCCTCGCTTCGTGGCGCCGTACCCTACAGGTCATCCGCAGCTGTTTCTATTCCCCATCACGGGACTGCTCCGGAGCTGTGGGTCCCTGCCCCTCTGCCAGCAGAATGTTCTGTCAAATAGCGCTCCATGAGATTCCGCCTCTGCTTTAGAGACCCTCGTCACTACCCTGGGCCTGCCCAGGACATCCCGTCTAATGTGCCTGGTGCACAGTAGTCAGCTGATGAACATCTATAACCTTAATTCCCTTTTCAGTCAGCTAAATTCCATCTATAACCTTAATTCCCTTTTGCCACAAAACCTGCCACATCCACAGATTCTGGGACTGGGATGAAGACATGGAGGGGAGGGAGCAGGTTCCTTATTTTTACAAAGGTACCCTACTCCAAGGACTACCATGCGAAACAGGATATTAATACCTCTCTCCCTGAGACAACCCAGGCCCTGGTATCTTTACAAGATACTCTGTGCACATTCAAACACGTACAATGTGTGCATGTGGTTTCTTTAATTACCAGTAGTAGTGTACATATCAGACTATATAGTGTCTTATATCTTGTTTAATTTTTAAAACCATCTTGGGGATTGTACAGTTTCCTAGCACTGCCGGGACAAATCACTACCACCTGGATGCCTAAAAGCACAGAAATGGATTCCTTCATGGTTCTGGAGGGCAGAAGTGTGAAATCGAGCAGTCCACAGGGCTGGCTTCCTCCAGAGGTGCTAGAGAACATTCTGTTCCCTGCTGCTTCCAGCTTTCAGAGGCTGCACCGGGCCATGGTGTTAAGGTCGCCTCAGCCTCGGCCTGTCCTCTCTCGGCTTCCCCCTGTGTCTGTGCCTTCTCTCCTGTCTTGCTTAAGGACTTGTGTCACTGGATGTAGCACAGCTAGAGAAGCTATTAGGAGTCCTGCTGATGGCTTCCATGTGCTGTTTTCTGTGACTTCAACCTAGTTCTTCTCAAGCTCCTTCACTGAATTTTATCTCCCCCAAAACCCTCTCTTCAAATAAGGTCACCTTCGTAGATTCCGTGGTTAGGATATGGACACGTCTTTGTGGAAGCCTCTACTCACCCCACAAGAGAGATTATTCCCTGGCAGTGTAATGTAGTGGAGATTTATTCTTGTGAACAACTCCATAGTAGTTTACAGTAGTAATATATTTAGATAAACATCCTACTGGTGGACAATTGAGTGTCTTTTATTCATGGCTTTTTCTTTTCAATGACTTGTCAAAATATTCTTCAGTGGCCTAGAACATTTCATAAAGGTGTAAGTTTTTAAGAAGAAGGGGTGCTGTGTGAGAATATGTCACTGGGATTCTGCCAAAGCTTGCAAGGGGGTCCAGGTCACTTGGGATAGAAGGATCCCTTGCTGGTGTTTCCTGTCATTCTTAGCATCCTGGGGTGCACATATGCTTATCATAGGGGAGGCGATGCATGCAGGTGGCTTGCAGCTACCTGGAGAAAGGTGTGCAGATAGCCAGATGTGCCTGTGTCCAGAAGTAACTTCTTCACCGGGAAGGGCAAATATCTCTGAGATGTTTCCTGTTGAACCTAGTGCTGCTGGTGTGACCAATGTCCCTCCTGGTCTGTAACTATGAAGACACCACCTCATCAAGTACAGCATATGATCAAATCCCTATCCACAGGGGATTGCAAGAGAGGTGCCCATTCTTTCATTCCCTTACACATTTTACTAAGGATTATAAGTTCAAGAGAGTTGAAGTCTGTTCCATTTACCCCCAGCGCCTTTCTCCTCAGCACACACAACCCTTCAGGAGAAATCCCCTCAGGAAAATCTGGGCTATTGTGCTTCTTGGGTAAGGCTTTCTGATAAAAACCTGAGGTGAGACAGAGCCTGCTTACAGTGGCTCCTAGCCCAGAAGCAGTTCGGACAGATTATATTTCACAAAGGCGCAATTCAGGTAGGGCTCCCGAACAAGGGTGTATTGTATCATCATCGTCACCTTGTCAGGAATTCTGTTAGTGCTTTACAAATACATGCACTGGGCCCTCTAATGTACACGTACACATTTCATTTGGTGGGAGCAATCCGAGGATTTCTTCTGACTGTCTAATCAGACAGACAAATTTTAAGGAGACCTTAAACCTTGAGGCAAAGACCTCTTCCCCTACTGCACTTCTTTGCTGGCCCTGCAGCCTAGACTGGTGTCTCCCATGGGTGCAAGCCTTCCAGCCTCCTCAGGGTTCCCCACAGAGCAACACAAGGCAAGTAAAGTAGGGAACCAGGTGCCTCCAACCTGACAGTACAGAGTAGCACTGCTCCCACTTCCAAGGATTGAAATGCTTCGGTGGCTACTGGGCATGGCTTTCCAGCTCTGGGAGAGCTAGCGGGGATGGTGTCATATTTCCTATAGATTGCCTAAGGAGACAGTCAGACCATAGTGTGACACTGGGTTCTGCATACCACTTTCACGAGTTCACAAACAACTGGCTCCTCCCCTTTACCACACTAGGAAGTTCCAACAGGGATAACACTGTCCACTTAGGTGTCTGGCCCAGGGCCCGGCTCTGTGTGGGGACTTTCCCAGTCAATCCTTACAAGAACCCGATTACGTAAGTATGATGACTGACCTGGTTTGTGCAAGGAAGAAGCTTACAGCGCAGAGGCATCGAGAAACACGTCCGAGGCCACATCTGAGGAAGGGGCAGCTTCAGCGCCAGAGTTTACTGGAGGAGGTAGACAAGAGAAATGGGGCTGTCCCTGGCATTGCCACCGTTCCCGCCCTTCTGAGGAGCTGCACGAATTTTGTTCGGGTGACAGTGACAAGGGCTTGGAGGAGGAGATGGGCAAATGTTTCTTTAAGTCCATTATGTGAGGGTGAGGTCATGTGCTGGACCACATGGGAGGTTGAACAAAAGGTAAGAGTGGCGCTGAGCTGCTCCCCAACAGGTCATTCATACTGAGGATGGCCTTTTCTTTCCCAGAAACTTCACTTGAGCTTATCTGAAAAGGTAGTGAAAATGCCTACGAGAATTTTAAGGTGAAACCAAGACCCTCCTTTGGAGGTATACTGGTCCTCGTCTCTCAGAAGTCAGGTGGTGTCCAAAGCACCTTCCCTAGGCCTTCATGGGAAGAGATGTAGTTCTAATGAAGGTTGACTGACTATTTGTGTAGGGCCTCCAGGGGAACTCCCAGATACCCTTCCAGTAATCATTCCTCTCCTTGGAATTCGATCCACTGTTTTTGGCAATGACTGGCAGCATTAATAGCCAGCCAAGTGCTTGCTTACCCAATGTGCTCCTTGGATAACAACTAGGGCATTTAGAGATGTACTGCATTGTGTGAACCCAGGAGCTATGGGAAGCCTCTGCTCCTATGGACTGCATTGCTCCTTAGGTTCTCTAATACTCTTAGGATGTCACTGTTAGACTGGGTGGTTGGGTTAAGAGTTTTTCTCTCCAGTGTTTTTTTGTTTGTTTGTTTGTTTGTTTTTGTGAGTTAAGACTGAATTTGGTTGTGTACAACAGATATCCAACATTAATGGTTTAACCAAGTTGTATATTTTCATAACAAGAAGTCTAGTTATAAGTAATGCCAAATGGTATACCAGCTTGACCCTCACCCCTTCCAGCCTATTGCCTAAACCCCTTTTGGATATGACTTCTGGATTCCTGGCTGTCAGATGGCAGATCTCTGAATGTTACATCTGCCTTCCAGGTAAGAAAAGGAGAAAGACCAAAAGCAACAGACCTCACTGCCAGCTAAGGTTCTGTTTCTACGAGACAAGTGATGTCCTTCCCAGAACCTCCTGTTCCATCTCATACACATTTCTAGCTGAGGGGGATTTTGAGAGGGTCAATTTTTTTTTGTTGTTTTTTGATATGTGGGATCAAACTCACAGCCTCATGCTTGCCAGGCAGGCACTTCTGCCACTGAGCTAAATACCCGGTCCTATTTTTTTGAGGCAGGGTCTCACTATGCAGTTCAGGCTGGCCTTCAACTCACTTTGTAGTCCAGGCTGTTCTCAAACTCACAACGATCTTCCTGCCTCAGCCTCCCAAGTGCTGGGATTAAAGGCATGTGTCACCACGACCGGCAAGAGGATCAATATTTTCAACTGGGCACATGGCTTCACTGGACAAAGTTGGAGGTCTGTTACCAAGCGAAGAGGAGAGATTGGCACAGAAGTAGGTAATAAGCAATATCCTATCACTTTGCAGGAAGATATTTTGGGAAGTGAGCATATCGTGTCATTAATATGGTGATATAAATTGGGTTGCAGTAGGCAGATACTGTCTTCTTCCAACTAACAAGACCCTGGACACTGTAGAAAAAAAAGAGAAGAGTTAGAAATAGAGGTCTACACATGCCCTAAGTATTTTCCTCTGCACAAATGCTTGGGGGGTTGTTTTCTCCTGTGGCATGTTTCAGCTTCCTCTCATTCAGCTTTTTAATCCTTAGCATCATCATTCTTTTAATAAAATGAACTTAGGCTGTGCTACTTAGGCCTCACTATCTACACTGAAATTATACACAACTTTCTTCTACTTTATTTGCAGTGTTAGGGCTCAAACCCAGGATCCTGTGCATGCTAGGCTCGCATTCTACCACTGAGCTATACCCTCAGCCCATGCAGACATTTTGGACTGGCAGACTCTTTGATGTTGGAAATGTCCTATGTGTTAAAGGATATTTATCCTGTCCTCTGCCAACAAGATGCCAGAATCACTGTCCCCTTTAATCTCTAGTGTCTCCAAATTGCCCCCAGTTGAGAATCATTGACCTAGTCCAGTGAGGGGGGGAACCTTTTAGAATTTTCAGTGATAACAACCAGCCAGCTGCAGCACATGTTGCCACAGGTTCGCCACCACTGCCGTCTGGCCTGTTCTGCACCATTAAAAGCTGCTGATTTAACACACATATTTTTCTGATTTGAAATAAGAAGTGTGGAACTCACCTGCTTACCAGCAGCAGGTCCTAGCCAAGTGTGACTGCGGCACAAGGGCTTCCCAGCAAGGCTTGCACCGCACATCTCCGCAGCAGCTGGACTGGGCTCCAGCTAGCCTCACGGGGGTGGCACCGACTGCACAGCAGCCTCGGCCCTCCGTGTCCCAAACCCAGCATCCCATGGGCGGAACTCATGGTAGCCAGAGTGAGCACTGGCAGCAAAGAGAATGGCCAAATTTAGTAAGTAAAAATACAGGACAGGCACTTAAATTAGAATTTCCAGCGAGCAATAAATAATTTTTGAGCGCACATAAATCCCCAATAATGGTAAACGGGAGCGATGTGTTTGCACTTTCAGTGTGGCTCATCCCTGGGATCAGCTTTTGTGGCCAGGCTTCATGGCAGTTCCCACTGGCCAGCAAATGCTTCCTGTTCCTATCACCCAGTGTGCTGATGGCAGGTGACCGGACATGGAGCCGGGCCCTTGCCCTGAACTTGAACCCCAGGTGGTGCCAGCCACAGTCACCAGGCACCCAGCTCACGGTGCTCATTTCTGGACCTTTAGATCTTGAGTGCATCAGGGTCCCTTCCTTTTCCCTGTGTAAGTGATCTTCAGAGCGACAGTGGCTCAGTTAAGCAGCTGTGTGCTTCTCCTTGTTCTCCGTATCTGGGCAGTACAGGGAGTAGGTGCCCTGGGCATGGGGCAAGATTGTGTTAGCAGAGGAAACCCATGTTGGTGCCAGTCTCCACAGGGCCCAGCTGCCGGCAGTGAGAAAGAAGAGTGCTTTGCTTTCCGGGGCCGGAGAACTGCCATGTCACCTGGGAAGACTCAGGAAGTGTGCCCAAAGCGTGTGTGCCCGTGGTGCTGTGGAGAGGGTGCCTCTGATCTGTGTGTTGGGGTGCTAAAGTCTGGAGAGACCCTGCACTGAGAAGCCCAAGCCAAGTCTTCCCTCGGTCAGGGAAGATTTAGGATATAAAAGTTTTCCTTTTGTCTTGGTCATTCTTAAATCAATGCTACATATTTAATTAATTATAATTTTGGAAAATTTCCCCTTTTATTAGTGTGTTTGTGATACATAATAAATGCATTCATCACAGGGGATTGGTACACATACACACGCATCTTGATCCTTTTTACTTTCCCTTTCCCTTCCTCCCCCCTCACTTCCCTCATCCCCAGATCCCCTTCACGTCTCTACATTTCGACTGAAAGCAAACCATCTGCCTGGGGAGGGCTTGCTGGGTGTGTATGGACACACAGCTACAGAGTTTTTACCTGCATTATGAGATTCAGCCATTAGATTTCTGTCCAGTTACAGACATTATGTCTCGATTTAACTGCATTTCACATCAAGAATCTTGAATGTACAGGAATTGGAACTCATTGAGTGTATCAAAAGTTGGTGTGTCATATGCATAGTTTCCAAAGTTCTTAGGTATTTTTATGCTGAATTTTAGTGGGAATGCATAGCTTTTTTTGTTTATTAATGTGTGCCTGCTATTACACAAGTATCCATTTATCATTGTGCTAAAACATGATGAATTATCACCTCAACTTGGCTTCTGAATCTTTATGTCCTCAATAGCCCCCTTCCTTGGAAAGAGTAGTTCTTGTTATTTATACCTGTTCCTTTCTTACACAATTACTTAGAAAATAGAAAAATTAAATAGATTGGTAGCAGTTGCTCAAAAGCCAGCATTTACAAAATTCCAAGGTGTAACACTCTAGCAATAACACAATATCCTACTTAAGAATTTGCAGCAGGCATTTGATATAAACAAAAAAATTTTAAGTTTGGCATGCTATATTTCATTTGACTAGTTTTGTTATGTTAAGCATGAAAATAATTCAGACCGTTGTATATGGCTTTTTTTTCTTCCTTTCATTGCTAATGCTCAGCCTGCAGGACTTTTTAAAAAGTTCTCATCTCTGGTAGGAGACTTTGTCCTCTGGTCACCTGAGAGTGTCCTCTCAATTCTCATGGACTCTGTGCTGAGGTTCTTCATGGTACTGTGTGCTTAATCATGGCAGGCGACTTCCTGCAGACACAGTACATTTTGTCTGGGATCACTGAGGAGGTCCGCTTTTAACTGCTGTCATTAAGACCTGCTCTGCTGCTTCTCTTCTCTCCTGGGCCACTAGGCCAATCCCAGATACTGACTTCCGAACTCTTCTTACCAAGCTGATTTCTAGAGAAGACGTGGTCATGGGAGAATCTATTGGTCATTCCATGGACACACAAACTTTGAATTCTTTTAGGCATTTTCAAATGACAGAGCTGACACATTATTGCAGTGAGCGCTAATATGGGGGAAATAGTCTTTTACTGTTTTTCTAATTTAAACTTCATTTATTTCTGCTCCATTATCATCTTATTTGGGGATTAATTTGTTCTTCTCTTCTTAGTTTTCTAAGGTACAAACTTTGAGTACCAATTCCAGAACTAAGTACATGTTTGTAGTACACAATAATTACATTCCTCGTGGGTTACTGGAGGACCCCATGGACATAACACATCTTCATTCTTTTAACTTCCCCTGCTTCTCCTGCCTGGCTTTCTAAAAAGGAATTTGAAATGGCAATCCTGAGAATATCTTCCTGGAACTCAGCCTAATATAATATCTATTTCTTTGCTCTTAATACTGGAGCCAGAAGCTTTCTGAAGGGGGAGAAGGAAGAAGAGATAAAATGGTTAGTAATATAATTCCTTTCTTAGCTTTTCCTTCTCTCCTTGATCGAGTTAAATGGGATAGCATCACCATTCCTCTCAGACTCCAAAAACAACAGGTTTAAGCTGCAAAAACTTGACAACATCTGGACACCGCAGAAAAATAGAGGAAGTTTTTAACCACCCCTAAATGAACACTGAAGTGAGAATTCTACCAAACCTCTTTACGGAACTCAAATACTCAGGGTGAACACTGATACTATGTATTTTTACTTTTTTCTGTCCCCACTCCCAGCCCCACTCCCAGCACTAATGGGCCCCAAGTCTGCCCCTCACTGAGGGAGAAGGCCTCTGGTGGGCTGCGAGTAGAAGATGCAACCTTGTTTCTCCTACTGCCTACTTCTATTACATGGTAGCACCCACTCGTTGACCCTGTTTGTATCACAACACACATCACTGGCTCACTTTGACCCTAACACCACTTTATAGGCTTAATAGTAATAAATCTATGTCCTGAAATAGTTTCACAGGCTACAGCAATCAATCAAAATTCAGGGAGCCCAAGACCATTAATGTCATCAGCAGTGAAGCAGCGCCTGGAAATCCATCTAAATCAACCACTGCGACGGAAAACACACTGCGAGTGCCTGCAGCCAGGGAGCAGACGGGAGCATAAATTGCAAGCCTATTTTGTTCAGCCATTGAAGGATGGTTTTCCTAGGGAAGTGTTGTCTATTCCTGGTAGGAAATGAAAGCGGGACTTAGTGATTCCAATTCAAAGTTATAAATTGGGAAGATTTTGCTGGCCCTGGACTACGACCATTTAAATGATGTCTGTGGTAGCCGAGAAGCCTCTGCATTGGGGATTTTTCATTTATAACTCCCTAGGGAGACAAATCAAGGTGCTCTATTTTGCCTCCTTTGCAAATGGCCCAAGTTGCTCACATATTCCTTTTTTCAAGACAAATTATAAAGGGACACTCAGCTGGGACAGGCTCACAGCTGCATGGAGGTTCCAGACCTCCCATATGAATGGTCTGTGGTTAACTATTACAATTGAGGGATGAGGGGTAGAGGAGAATGGAAGAATTGTCTTTTAGGCCTATAGTTGGGACACTTTTCTTGTCAGACTTATTTCTTGAAAACAATCTGGTGTAGCAAAAAAAAAAAAAAAAAGAAGAAGAAAAATTGAGATTTTTGAGTCAGGAAAACTGAGTTCTGGATTTGGCTCTTTCACCAGCTAGTTGTTATGACCGTGAGCAAGTCATCGCCATCTTTGTCATGGACAGCTTGCTCTAAATAAGGTATTCTAAGCCAGCCATCTACAGACTAGGCCAGATATGGTCATTGTTTGGTTTTAGAATGACTTACACATCAGGAAGTGACACATAAAGAAACTACCATTTCATCTTCTGAAGCAGAAGGGCTATTAACACTGTGCTGTCTCCATACAGAACAGCAGTGGTATTGTGGGGTGATTGTAAGCACGGGTACTGGTCACTCCTAGACTGCATGAGGAATGTGAAGAGTAATGTTCAACCTTCATCTAAAAAAGTAGAACTACGAAAAAAAAAAAAAAAGTAGAACTACGTTTAAGGAACTTTTAAAATAAAATCTATCAAAAAATATAATAGCAGGTAGAAGCCCCAAAGAATTATGTAATGTCTGTACCCCACATTTTCACTCCTGTCTGCGAGTACACAGCATGAGGACATGCAGCAAAGGGTTGGCAAGTAACTTCCGACTTCTCAATTCACAGTAGAAAAATAAGAAATATTTTGTTTTTATAGCCTCTCCCATTTTAAAATCCTTCCACACATACTAAAAATGCTTCATCATAAACCTGAGGAAAAACGAAACACTGGAATTTGAACTTCTCACCAAGTATAAAGTTCTTGAGCCAAAAGGATTGTGGATCCACTTAGGCCACACGCATCTCACTGTTTCCTCTGGTGGTGGCATTTCCTGTCTAATAAATGCTCTTTGGTCCATATCTTCAGCTTTTTGGATGGCTTTCTCTGGCTGAGTTATGTGTTAATATTTCTGCCCTGACATCAACTCCTTGAGAGGCATCTGACATAATGCTTTTGCGACTCCTCTTTCTTCCAACTAAAGTGCTAGACAAAGTCTGGAACCATCCTAAATGGTCACTAAACACTTACAATGAGCAACTAACTGGCATTTGTAGTCCTGCTACAGTGAGAATGTTCTTTGCAAGAAATTGGCTAAATCCATTTATCATAAGGCCATCCAAACTCAAGATGAAGTTGCCCTGATTGTGGACATGTTCTGAGATTCCTGGTCCACATGTGAGAATCAAAGCCAGAACACTGGGGACTAACTGCGGGGTTGCTGACAGAGGTCCCTGGACTCTGGGTTCTTTCACTGCCCTCTGTGGCTGATCTGTCTCTACCAGGTTACCCTATTCCCTTCACTCCCTTCCACCCCTCAAAGCCGCCTCTTCCTCTGTCTTGACTGCAGATTAATAATAACGAGGGATGTAGAAATTTCCATCACATAAATGCCCATAAAGATAAATCATCTGTCCCTTTCCCTCTTTTGTCCCTGTAACCACAGACTCAGATAGAACTTGTGATCCTTTATGCTTTTGGTGATTAGAAAAAAGATTGATTCCAGGGCAGACAGTGGTGAGCTTGACAATGTCAAATAATTTAATAAGCCATTAGGTGCCAGGCCTGTCTCGGGTTCATTTGTAGTCATAGATGGCTCTGTTTTCTCTGAACAATATGGCCGTCGAGCAGGATCAAGGAGCTGGCTGTCCATGCAGCAAGTTGCTGAAGGAGCCTTTCAATTTCAGTTTTAATAGGAAAATAAAATCAAGTACTGTATCAGCATTTCAGAAAACTCAGGTCATTCTATGGTCCATGGCTCTTTTATTATGATTGGAATCATGTCACTAGACATACACATAATAAAATGCTGCCTTGTAGGTCTGGGGAAACCGGCAAGAGTGTTGAGTTTTCAAAAGTTTCACTAAATGTTACTTTGCTGATACAATAAACTGTGGTAGTTTTAGGAAGAGAGCAATGTCAGTGTGGTCAGAAAGAAAGGTGAAGTTTATGAGGGCTTTTTCCCTGTAGAAAAAAAAAGAAAAATGAATACTGTAGGAACACCCATTCTTCTTCCCCTCTTTGAGAGCCAAGGCTGTGGTTTCTGGTCCATCTCTGTCCCTTCAAATTACCCTGGCCACCAGCTCCTCATCTGGCCTTAAAGGTAGACACACTTGGTTTTGCACCTGAGCCCTCACCCTTACTAAGTGACCTTGGGCAAATTAATCCTTCTGGAGTCTCTATAGGAATTAAATGAGATCATGCTTGTAAAGTGCTTCTCACAGTGTTTGGCTCACAGCCAGCGGTCAATAAATGGAGCTGTGATTAGTACCATTATTATTACTGGGCTTGGTGCGCAGTACCTTAATTGTCTGTGGGCCCCACCCCATCGATGTCTTTCTGCCTCTCTGAACAGCCTTCTCTCTGTGCCTGGGTTCCACAGCTGGGCCCTTGCCAACTCCTCCCCTCCAAAGCAGGGCCAGAATGGTGCGCTTTTCCTTTCTCTGGGTTGCAGTGATAACCTCTGAGCACTTTGACATTCCTCAAGGCAGAGCTATAATCTAACAGCAGACCCTCCATAGGAGCCTGGAGCCTGTGGGAACCTGGACCTGCGGGCACATGGCAGAGCCCAACAGGTCTGAGCGAATTCGGACCACCCAGGTAGGAATTTCTAGATATCACAGCCCTACCAGGAGTCCCCAGCCCCTGCAGAGGAAATTGTGGCACAATAATTCTTTGTTCCTGCCCAGAAATGTACTTCCAATAGGCACACAGAGTTTCAGTACCACCTCCAAGCACCTGCCAGCATCCTTTGGACACAGGGCTCCAGGCTTCCCCACCTGCACGGTGGTCTCTAATGGCCAGGCAGGGAGGCGCCCGACCTGCTCATGAGCGGTCTTATTCCAGTTTGTTGGCTCTGTCATTGCAGTTTGTCTCACCAATGTTAAAAATCAAGACTTTTCACATATAAGTTCGAATCTGAAGATTTTCTTTTTTAAAAAAATTAGAAGATATGACAATACTAGGCCAACATAGTTTGTAATAGGAAGGTAGTTAGTAACCCTCAGGTTTAATATCAAATAAAGTGCTCCATTTACAAACATCCTACTTCACTCCTTTATATTAACTCCCTGTGCCACTAAATATTGCAAACCCTGAGCCAGAGATTACTCTGTTCTCATCATAAATCTCCACCTCTTAAACCTGGCAAGTCCCTAGGATTAACGAGTCTGGAAAACTAGTCCTAGAGAGGTTAAGAACCGTGTGTAAAACTCACAAAAAATTTGTGGCAAGAGAACCTTGGGTTCCTAGGCTCACCACTCAGCACCTCTTCTTCCAGGATGTCATATTTTGTCTACATCTAGAAAGAAACAGCGTGGGAATCCTGGCTTCGGGGGCCTCTATGAATCCTCTGGCAGACATGAGGGTGTGCGTAAGGATGTGAAAGAACCACAGTCTCTCCTCTACCTGCCTTGGGACCTCGAATTCCTTCTGTTCATATAATATCATGCTGCTTACCTGGGAAGCGGCCCACTGTATTGTAAGTCGCTCCTGCCTCAGACTGACAACTTTTTATTGGGAAAATGCGGCAGAGTATAGAAAACACGCTCCAGACCATTTCGAGTTGTAGAAAATGGTTAGCAAGATGGAAAGGACACAGTTGTGAGTCCTGTTAATGGAGGACTCTCTTGCACTCAATTTTTGCACCTTGTAAATTAGGGTGTGTGGCACGATGATGTCTGAGGACCTGACCAGCCCAGGGAGTCTATGATTTCCCCCAAGAGAAAGCACCACTGTGGTGGTGGTTCCTGTTCTGCAAGAAGCTGCAAGAAAGAGCCTAAGAGCCCAAAGTTTCCAGGATCTGAGAGCTGAGGGTCAAGGGAGATTGCCAAGAAGATGTTGAAAAAAAATGGTTGTAGGAGCAGGAGAAAGTGAGGCTCATAAAGAAGTCACTAAGAAATGCACCCCAGTATAGCAGGAGATGTAAGGAGATTGTGGCTCCTTTTGAAAGCACTATCATGTGATAGAAAGAGTACTGGCCATTGGGTTATGGGACCTGAGCTCCAGTTCTTTCTCTGATGATATAAATAATGTGACATTCACAAGAGAGGTTTTTCAGAGGCCACCTTGGAACCTTGGCAAGGTCACCAACCACAGTTGTATTGTGGTTCTCATAGCAGATGTGTTTTTGATGTGTCCCCTCTGTTGGAACAAGTTTTCAGTCTTGAAAATTAGTCACAAGAAAATTATAAGGCAATCGCTATACTTAGTTCCCGTGACAAGAAGAGCACTGCAGATAGATTTGCTGTTTTGAAATATGAGACAAATGGTTATCAGATCACCATCACTGGTCAGGAAAACTACTTGAATGTGTCTAGCAAAGTCAAGCCAGTTTCCCAGGGACTCCCCTGTTCATCAGGGCGAGTGTGTGTGTGTGTGTGTGTGTGTGTGTGTGTGTGTGTGTTTGGCTAAACAAGGCACACAGCACGAATGAGAAGGGAGAGGCGGGCCACATGCTTGACCATCATGCCTTTGGACACAGGCATCCCATCTTGGCTCGGAGAGGAGCAGCATCACTTGAAATCTTGGGTGTCTTCGCCATCACAATCCACACAAATGCCAGGCACTCTCCTGCCTGCCCGTGGTTGCACTCAGCTCTGCTGTGAGCTGAGACCACATACTCCTGCCTGCTTTCCTAGTACAAAGGTGGATCGTAGCCATGTTCTTCCAAATACTGCGCATCTCAGGACTAACATCTAGGGTGATTCGGTGCCCCATACAGTTGCCATCCTATGTTGGCCAATCAGAGCATCAGAGTCGACAGTTCAACAGTGCTTACTCCATTCACTGAGTAATTGGTCCTGAGCTGTGGGTTTATAGTATTCCAAGGCTCTATCTGTGTCTGCTTTGTTGACAAAGCTTCTTTTCAGGGGACTCAATACTCAAAAGAATCTGCTGTAAACTCTACTCCCCAGTGCTGGCTTCACACTACTTATGTTGTTGTAATGAGTTTGAATCAACAGGAGACTTTATTACCACTACCTGATTTCAAAATCTCCCACCCCCAAACCTCCCTAGATTCATAAGAATCTTCATTTTAAGCATCCCTACAGGCGAAAAATGTTCTATAGATTTTTTTACACACCTGTTCTGACACTGAGCAACCTTCACATTCATGTCCTCTACTTCTGGCCCCCGTGGAGATGCACCGTTCACCATCGTTCTGTCAGTGATGATCTTTTATCCATTCTGGGATGCTAGTGTGAGTATTTCTATAGCTTCCTCTCCTAGTATAACAATTAACTGGCTCAAGGACATTGGCCGGGGAGAGAATCCACTGTTTCTTAGGATGCCCTCAGGGACGTGAGGACCAAAAGAGATGCAACGATTCTTGCCTTCAAGAGCCATTAAATTTTGCTGGAGTAAAGGTACAGCAATGTATTTGGGTCAACCGCCTTAATGCAAACCTGCAGATGAAGGAATTGGAAAAGTCTTGCCATGTGACCTCTGGTGGAACAGGACACATTTCTGATGAATCACTCTAGAATTCATCCAACCATTACCCTTTGGCTCTTCCTCAGTGAATGCTGGAAATATTCCAGGGAATTGGTTATATTTATGGCATGAGATGTCTATACCTCAATTAAACAGCACTGACTACTTGGCTTATTGCACGTTCACTCAATGCAAACTCCAGAGGCGCAGGTTCACCGATTATTCTAGTGCCTACAGCAATGTGTACACAGCACAAACAACCCACAAGCAGTTATTGAAGGAAAGATTGGGAAGGAGAAAGGTTGAAAGTGGATTTTTACTCTGTGAGGCTGCTGATAGCCTGGTTCGATTTCTTTTCTACGTGGGGGATGAAAAAACAGCCAAGTCTTTGTTTCCCTGTGTAGTTTTGTAAATGAGAAAAGATCAAACCGGCCCCACAAATAACCCCTTTTCAGCTAAAGATATTACCTTTTATGACTCGTTTTTTGTTTCCTGTTTGGGAAGCACTTTATCTGCACATTAAGCTATTTTACCCCCTACCATGCTTTTTTACCTGGGGCAATAGACTTTAATATGCAAGCTTATCAAATGCTTTTTGAAATTTTAGGTGAATTTAATCCTAGGCTTTTTTTTTCCCCCTTTTGTCTCCTGTAACAGTAACTCCTCTTCAAAAAAAAAAAAAAGCAGTGAGTTTTTTCAAGATAGGCCTGCCCTCACAAATCCCACTGCCTGCATCTTATCAGACTCTGTTTCTGCAAATCCTTCTGCAATTCTACAGCCCAAGTGGCTGCTAGTGTTTTCCTAGCCAATCTGATATACATCCTCTTCTAATTCTAATAGTTTGGTAATAAAATGTGTTGGACTCAGCATTCACGCTTTTCTAATTCTTGGCCTTTCCACCCTTCACCGCAACTGGCTGGGAGGCTCATGAGTTGGAAGCCAGCCCTGGGGTGTGAAGTCAGGAAGATCCCTCTCTCTGCCTCTCTGTCTCTCTGTTTCTCTTTCTCTGTCTGTCTCTGTCTCTGTCTCTGTCTCTGTCTCTGTCTGTTTCTCTGTCTGTCTGTCTCTGTCACTCTTTCTAAGCACTTGCCAGAATGACCAACTTTTACTTTACTTTATTCCAGAGGTAAAAAGGTGTAACTGCTCTTTGGGCAGCAGTTTGGGTGAAGGTCTGGGAACTGGGAGGAGGCAGGGCCTCTTGCACTGATGCCATTTGGCACAACCCGCCATCATTCTTCCTTCCCTGTCTCTACATTCCTCCCCCTCCGCCTCCACATTTCTGGAGTCTGCTATGATAATCTTCATCCTAGTTAAACTTCAATGATGTTTAGGGTCAAAAAGATGGACTTTTGAAGTTGAGTAGTGTACTTCACCTCTGTAAGCCTCAGTTTTCTCACCTACCAAATGAAGGTAGTAAGAATTTCTTGAAAGGACTGTGGTGAGAATTATATGAGATAATGAACATAAAGGACCTGACACTTAGGAAATGCTAAATAAAGGCTAGCTATTATAACATCCTCTCTCTGGTCAGGTCCATATTCTCCATGAATAGCCACATCTATTTATAAAGCCAGTATTAGGTGGGTGCCATTGTTACAGCTGCCTTACATTGAGTCCCAACTGTTATTTACTATGGTTTTTCCCTGCCTCTTTCTCCAACACTTCTTGGGTTTGCCTTTTCTCTATTATTTGTTTTTGAGAGTGCCATTACACTAAACACTTGTAGAGATTTCTGCATAAAAAACAAACACTAAGCTTCACTAGCTCAGTTCGGGGTCATTTGACCAGTGCACGCCTTTGCCCAGGACCGTAGCCCTGTGCCCTGGAGCCACAGTCCTCAGTCACAGCTGCACTGGACAGTGACCTTGGGAGCTTTTCAAAGTCCTCAGGCCACAAACCCAGACTCCTTCGGTCAGAGTCCAGGCAGTGCCTCATAGTGTTTAATGTGCATAAGAATCATCTGAAGATTTCCTTCAAAGCAGGTTCTGCTTCAAACAAACTCCTAGAAGAGGCAGCAGCCTGAAGAGGACACAGTCAGCTTGGAACCCCACTTCCTAGCTGCTCAGTGGCTTTTTCCACTCAACCACAGGCTCTCTCTTGACTCTGTGTCTGGTCTTTTGTCTGCCTGGATGGACTGTGCTTGAATTCTAGGTGCCCTCAGTAACAGCATGACCGATGGAAGAAAAAGACAGTGGCTCGTGCATGTAAGCAAACCAACTACTCTGCTTGGGAACTTCATCTCGAACCCAGAGTTTGAGGATCAAGGAGTAGATTGCCACCAAATATCTGGGGACATCTTAAAATAGGGCATTTCTCAATATAGGTTTATTTCTAAGTCTTGGGTATTGTTTATGGGCCTCTTAAAAATAACCCCTGAAGGAGAAGTGAATTCTAATTTTGTGGATGTCACCTTCTGAAGCCATTGATACCAAGTTTGATCTCTGACATCCCAGCCCACCTCTTCAGTCGCTCTGCACCCAACACTGGTAACTACGACGTTTGTGTGTTTCCCACATGACACATCTGTTTGCAAGACTGCTTGAGTCATTTAGGTCCCATGATGGGAAGCAAAACTAAATCCTCCCCCAGGAAAATGATCCGAGAACCTGATGCCCACCTCAACACATCTCAGAGTCTTCATTTATAATAAGTCTAAAGTCTGAGGCAGTCTTTCACCAAAAAGGTGAGGTCAAGGGATCAGTCATATTTCAAAGTTTAGACATCAGAGCTTTATAAATGAAATTATTTTTCTTTTTATTTAGAATTTAGAGGACCTTGATAGGCAATGGTTTCAATCAAGTACAGCTAAACACAAGCAAAAAAGAAAAAGGTAAAAAAAAAAAAAAGGTAAAGAAAAAAGCCTATGCAACATGTCACACACACTTTCAATTAGCATCTCAGTTTGGGTCAGTTTAAACAGGCAGATGATGACTTATTTCTTCTTCTCTCTTCTGTTTACCAGAAGAGCAGCAGCTGTGAAGAACATTTGCCATGGGCTGAATCTCCAGTGTCCGGAGGAGCTGAGCTCTAAGTTCGCTCTTTCAACATTTCTACAGTACCCTGTCTGGCTTCAGCTATGTGCATGTTTAATCTTGTTTAAAACCGGGCTCCTGGAAGGAACCTGGAAAAGACGGGAAATACTGGGAAGCTAAACTCATATTTATTTTGGAAGCATAAAGCCACTGCATTCCAGTTTTCATGGCAGGGAGGCAAATTTATATAACATTGCAATACTGTGGCTGTGAGTGCAGAGACGTGAGAAGGGGTATTTCTGCCAACCAAACCCCTGGACTGGCCTCCAGTTGTTCACCCACTGAGCTTTGTGATAACAGCAGCTACCCTGGTTTCTTTTCAAAGACACACAATAGGAACCTAATTTGTAAGTACTGGCTTAGTTTGGAAGCCTTAATGATAAGGGTAGACACTTCTAAAATAAAATCTTTATATTGGGGCAACCCACTTTCTGGGCCCCCTTCTATCCCTTTTAGATAGAAGCTTTGTTTCTCTCAATAAATTCTCCCTGCTGTTAACCTCTGTTGTTATTTAGAGATAAGAGTTTGCTTTGGTTTCATGGATCCCAGATTGTGACTTGCTTAGGCAATCAAAGTTTTTAATCTTATTGATTGGCTATAGTTCTGTCCCACCTTAAACCTGCCTCATCTTGTGACTTTGCTCAATAAAACACCCTTGAGAAGTAGGGTTTGTGGGTAACCCACTTTCCAGGTCCCTTCCTGCCCTCCTTAGAAGCTTTCATTCTCTCAATAAATTCTTCTTACTCTTATGAAGGTGTCTCTCTCTCTCTCTTTCTCTCATCAACTAACAATAAATACAGCATTATTCTGACCACCTCAATTTTTACCAGATTTTCCACCATCTTGAATCTACCCCTCCCCCTCAATGCTCAGCAAGATCACTGAAATGAACAATATCGATTTTGTTATTCATGCACTGTGGCTCACTGTGGTAAAAAGGAAACAGTTATCTGTAAGACTGCCTTGAATATTACTCATTCTTAGTTAAAGGAAATAATTCAATATACCGTTGACTACAACTAAGAAAGATTCTTGTAGGCAATTTTAAATTTTAAGTTATATTCTAGGTTATGCTTCTTTTAAAGGTTCAATTCAGAGTCAATGATAGGAAATTCTATGCCTGGAAAACACAAACAAGAAATAGATTTTATTCTGCTTATATGTTGGGGGTGGGGAGACACTCAAGCTTTTTAGGTTTCAGTTTTCATTTTCTCAAAATGAAGATAATCAACTATCTCAGCATGTTGTGTTGGTAAAATAGTTTCCTTTCCTTTGTGTGTATGTCTTTCTACTACACACGGATATATACCTTATTATACAATTCATGCTCTGCTTGAAAAGTTTGGATGGGCTATTTAGAGAGCCTCATTTATTCCATATACCTACTTTGAATTCCATCTCCATCTAAAATCTATATGAATTGTCTGGAAAAAAAAAATCAGAACCAGGCTTTCCAATCTCAATGGTTAGAAAAACCTTCGTCTCTCAAACCTACCTCCACTCCAAGTCCTTTCCTAAGGGCTGACTCTTCTGGAGGAGGGGTAGGTGGAAGGAAGCCTTATCTTCTCCCTCTAGTTTGCAATTACGTCCTCTCCGCAGAAGTTTTTCCCTGTCCTGCACAGTTGCAACCTATTCCCATATTCCTTCCAAGTATGGTTCATTTCCAAAATCTTCCCTCACTTTTACTATCTGCTCCCATGGCTCTTCCTAGCTGAGTGCATCCCACTTTCTCTCCGGGTCCCAGATGCAGAACCCAGTAAGTAGATGAAGTTGCATCGGACCAGCAATAGCAATGAGGAGTCACTTGCCCTCTAAAAATGGTGTAGTTTGGTGTGTGTGTGTGGGGGGGATTAAAATGCTCTTAAGAGACATTTACACTGCTTCTTATTAATAAAAGTAAAATGTAAGCCAGGCGTGGTGGCGCACGCCTTTAATCCCAGCACTCGGGAGGCTGAGGTAGGCGGAGCGTTGTGAGTTCGAGGCCGGCTTGGGCTACAACGCGAGCGCAAGGCCGGCCTGAGCTACACAGTGCGACCCTGCCTCAAAAAACCAGGGCCGGGAATTTGGCTCAGTGCCTTAAGCGTCTGCCCTGGCAGGTGCGAGGTTGTGAGTTCAATCCCCGGTGCCGCAAAAAAAAAAAAAAAAAAAAAAAAAGTAAAATGTATAACGTTCTCTGAAATGCTGATCCTTCATGAACATGCACATACATGTACCAAAAGCAGGAAAGGAATTGAAATATTTGACCCATTCAAAAAAGAAAAGAAAAGTTGCCCCACAGGTCACCCTGCACCCTTCCTGTTGGTGCTCCCACCCCATCACCAGCTCAGGCTTCTTAATTTGTTCCTGCCACCCAGCCCCAGTCCACATGAATGCTGTGTTATCTGAATGTGCCATCAACCATGGTTCTCTTTCTCTTCTTATTGTCTTGCCAAAGACAACAAATGTAAATGGTGAGGTGTAATTGGGATTAGAGAAGCCCAAATAAAGGTGAGCATAGCATAACAGCATTAAGGTTAACTGCCTATATAATGATCCCCAAACCATCAGAGAGAGGCAAGTACCTTTGAACAGCTGTGCAGGCCATAAATACAGCTTTCCTGACTTTTATGCATGTAAAGACTCAACCGTAAATGTTACATTATCATCTTTTTTGCATAACCCATAAGAGACAAGTTACTCTTCTAAGAACTTTGTCCTTTTGTGGTTTATACCTAAGGCACATGGAACCAGACTGACTTAACATTTTGAAAGCCCTTGAAATTGAGCAATTTCTTGGAATATTGGGGTAACTGCAAGAGAAGGGGGTGGGTAGAAGGCCTAGTGATTAGGTAAAGGGCCAAGAAAGAAGTTTCCCAGACACTGTTGGATGTATTCTCCACTGTACTGGAAATATCATCTCTTCCTTGAATTTGTCCATGATACGAGCTGTTATTCTTCACGAGTAAAGTTTTAAAAGCTTACAGGCAGGGCAGTGCTTGCAAGCTGAGATACGCATGACTTATTCTCATGATACACAAATTAAAACAGGAATGAATGCACAGAAAAAGTGAAGTTGGTTCTTTGGCCAGAAACTTGTGCCCACAGTCATAAAGATGCAGACAGGTAGATCTATCACTTTAATTTAAAAATGAAAATCCCTTTAGAAAATTGGCCGCCATTCAGCCCCAGCCAAATGGATTTGAAAGAATTGCAAGTTCTCCTGCTGTCAATTGGCTCTTGGAAAATTTCTGCTGGCAGGCCCACTCCTGGCAGAATCTGCAGTGGAGCCACCAGTGGACCACTGGAGTCACCTGTGGACAAAGAAGTATCTTTGCATAAAGAAGAAGTGAAGAAGAGAATTAAAAATAATTATGTCTATATACTGAGTGTTTGCTAAGCATCACGTAATACCTATTAACTGCATTGTCTCAGTAATCTTTATGAGATAAACCAGAGTTTGCAGTATATCTGTTCTCTATTGCTGCTATAACCAATGACTACAAATTTAGCATTTTAAAACAACACATATTTATCTTATTCTGTAGAAGTTTGACACCAGTTTTACAGGGCTAAAATCCAAGCATCAGAGGGGCTGTCTGTATTCCTTCTTGGGGACTGTAAAGAAGAACTGTTTTCTTGCCTCTTCCACTTCTAGAGACCCCTCATAATCCCTAGCTGGTGCCCTCCATCTTCAAAGTCAGCAAAAGTTGGTTGAGTTTTTCTCATCACACACCAATTTGACCTTTTCTGCATTCCTCTTCCATCTGTAAGGACCGTGGTGATTACACTTGGCCCAAGAGGATAATGTAGGGTAGTCTTCCCATCTCAAGGCCAGCTGATTAGCAGCTTTCGGCATCTGCAGCCTTAACCCCCCTTGCCATGTAATGTCACATAGTCACAGTTTCCAAGAGCTAAGATGTAGATATCTTTGTGGAGAGGGGACAGTTATTTTTCCTTGACAGATAGGAAAGTTGAGGAGCAGAGAGGGTTAAAAAACTCACTAACTTTTATTAGTGGGGATAAACCAGCTGTGAACCAAAGCACAATCTGAAAATAAGAAGCGATGCAAGGGGGAAGAGAGAAGAAACTTGAGGGGAAGATTTCTACTAAGGAGGAAATTGGCTCTTTGCGTACGACTTTTTGCAACTTTTGGTTATGAGTTGTTGAAAAAAGGAATGTGTGAGTTGACAACTTGTCTTTGTTAAACATTTCCTTCATAATAGCTTGCATAAATTATAATTCACCAAATTGCATTGGCCTCACTCATAATACTGGTCCTTCTGGTATCATAAAACACCAACGTATTGAAACTGACCCTGTAAGAGACCACACATGGCTATGAGGACACAATATAAAGGTGTGTGTGTGTGTGCATACATGCGTGCATACTGTAACAAAACATACACACCAAGATGGAAACTAAGCAACTAGGATTGTTCCATATAATCTTGGAGCAGAGGATTTGAATTAATAGGTGAACACTATAGAAATGCAAGTCAAGATTAATGTCAAGTAGACTTTTTCTAACAGGAAAAACAATGTGAGCCATCCAACAATGAGACTGCCTCAGAAACTACCAAGCAGATGCTGGAGGACCCATTGATCCCACCACTTAAGGTTGTGTGTGTTCTCATTTAGATCTCTTACCTCTTGCTTGTCTTGAAGACATATGCAAGGGGGGAATAAAAGAAAGAAGAGTTCTTCTACAGATCTCCTGCTATTTCCTGAAACCCCTCCTTCTCAAGTGGAATCACATTTTAAGGGGAGATTTGCAATCACCTGATCCAACTCTCCAACATGTACAGATTAGAAAACTGAGCTTCAAGATGACTAAGCAATGTAGAGTCACACAGCTGATTTCAGCAGAGCTGCATGCAGCATTATGCGTAGTCTTTAAATTTGAATCTGCAGGCAAAAGCCACATGTAATTTATGCTAACATCCCTTTAGAGGGCTGTGTGCTGGATGCTGATGCATACTCACTTGAAAACTCCAGCACAAAGAGCTTTCCTTCTATTACTAGATTAGGGGATTCTTTCTTCAGTACATTTCAGGGCCAAATCAAAACTATATGTCTTCACGTGAGAAAGCCGCACTGGGTGCAGGAAGATGCCCACACTGTTCGGGCACATGAGAACTGAAAGTGGGGCAAGACTGGTAAATACGCAGCCCCAATTCACCCTGGTAGTTACATGTTAGTACCCAAGAACAAAAAGCCTGCTTCTGAGGGAAAATTTTCCATCGTTGTATGATAGCGGACAGCACCCTGATGATCAGAGAAAGCATCAACATCTGCCTTTTCCAGCTTGCTGCTGTGGGATTCCAAAGGATGGATCGACAGGGGTCAGTTTTTTGCCTGGCCTTAGGGACCCAAAGCTTGGTCTTGAGGCCTGGTTCATCAGGAAAGACAACTAAATGGAAACAGGGTGTCCTTGAGCACACTGAGCACAAGATTCTCTGGTGATGTTGCAGAATGTCAAATTCTGCTGCTCCTTCTTGCTGCTATCAGATTTATGTGGGCAAATGTATGATCTTCAAAAGGTCTCAAATCTTGAATTGTGATGAAAACCTCTTGAATGTAGATAAAATGGTATGGCTAAGAATTTACACTTAATGTCTTGCTCTGTCTTGTCCTAAAAATGTTTAATCTTTACAAAGGCCTTAGCATTTTGGCATTTGTTGTGTAAGTATCATACTCTGTGGTTCTCTAGCTTCTAATTCATTTCTCTCCAGGAGAAAGTGAACAAGGCTGAATCTACCCAGTGGCAGAGCCACTTGCTGTTTCCCAGGGGTGCACTCATGAGCTTCTAGGTCCCCACATCCAAGAGGAAGAGGAGTCTTCCTCCAGGGACAGTGGATAGCGTCACAAAAGCTGTGTGATAGGCGTAAAGCCAGGCAGGGAGCCATGTTGGAAGGTCAGGCAAAGGGGATTTAACAGGATCCCAAAGGGGAAGCCAGTGTGAAATCTTACTGGAAATGAAGGGTTATGGTGTCCCAGTGCTAACACTGTTGCATTAGTTGATTTCCCGTCACTCGGACACAATACCTGACACCCACAATTTAAAGGAAGAGAGGTTTATTCTGGCTCACAGCTTCCCATGGGTTCAGTCCAAAGTCAGCTGGCTGAGCGGCAGAGACAGCACGGTGTAAGAGCCTGGCAGAGGACAACTTATCAACCCATGGCAGCGAGGAAGCAGAGAGAAAAAGAAAGAGCAAGGGACAAGAACACGCTCTTCCAGGTCACGCATCCAGTGACCGACCTTCAACCATTTCCTACCTCCTAATAGCACGTTCAGCTAGGAACTCAGCAGTGGATGAACTCACCACTGATGATGGTACTGCATCAGCCTCATGACCCAGTTGCCTTCCAGACACCTGACACTTGGGGGGGATATTTTAAATGTAAACTATAATTGGTGTAGCATTTGCCTAATAGGGTTACAGGTGGAGCAGGGGTCCAGGTGTACGGAAAGGCTGTTCTCTGGAGGAGCAGAAGTCAGTTGGCAACCCAGCGGGTGAAACATTGCTAGAAGGGAGAATTTTTTCTATGCTTGGGCCTCACATTATGACTCACTTGCTGAGCAGGATTGTTACTTTGCCTGTTAATGCTGTGATAGGCGAGGACAGCTGCCTCTTCCTCCACAGCGGACTGGTGCAGCCACCTGGACACGAAGTATGGGGGTGAGGACACTTGGAGAAGCTACCCAGCTCGGGCTGACATCAGAAGTTTTGGGCATTGCTTTTAAAAAGATGTGAGACCTAAGTAGAAAATGGAAAATAGAATGTGGTACCATAAAAAAGTCAAAAGAGGAACTAATATGTGATCCAGCAGTTCCTGTTCTGATTATATATCCCAGTGACTCAAAAGTAGAATCTCAAAGACATATCTGTGCTTTCGTGTCCATAGCACTATTATTCACAAGTCAAGAGTGGAAGTAGTTCAAACGTCTACCAACAGGTAAGTGGAAAAGCAAAATGTGGAAAATACAGACAATGGAATATTACACAGCTTTAGAAAGGAAAGAAATTCTAACATAGCCTACTACATGGACGAATCTTGAAAACATGCTAAGTGAATTAAGCCAGTCACTACATGACAGATCTCTACAATTACAAGAGGCACATAGAATAGTCAACTTCGTAGGATGCCAGAGAGATTGTTGCCAGAGACCAGAGAAGGGGAAAATAGAGAACTATTGTTTTAATGGATATAGCATTTCAATTTTGAAAGATGAAAGTTTTGGAGATCAGTTGTACAACAATATATCCAACACTATTGAACTGTACACTTAAAAATTTTAAGGCAGTAAATTTTGTTCCCTTTTTTAAACAAAATTAATAGCATTAATAAAATTCAAAATAACATAAAATTGAAATTTTAAAAGGTGGAAAACACCATGATAAAACTAACAACAACAAGCCAGGCTGTGTGGCATATGCTTGTAATGCAAGCATTCAGGACAAGCGTGAGATCTAGGTCAGCCTGGGCTACCAAGCAAGACCCTATCTGAAAAAGCCAGAAACAAACAACAACAACAAAACCCAAACATATCAAAAGCCCCTGGTCTTTGCAAGCTTATAGGATCAAGTCCTCTTTCATTTTCCTGATAGAAAAGACTTTTGAGAGTACCAGTGCACAAGGATTCCTTGGAGTTTTTGCCCTCAAAGATGGTAAATTTATTTAGTCAGGTTATTTTGGAAGCTAGGCAGCTTGCAAGAATTCCAGTAGTTTAGCTATAAATGCTGCCATGCCTCCCTCAGAAAAAAATGAATGAATGATTAAGTAAAGAAAAGGTGATTTGAAATGCTCCAGCCTGTGTCAGGATGAGGCCGAGCATGGCCGTTCCCATGTGCACTGAGCTGTCCAGGAGCCTGGGAAGCTGGATGGTAAGGAGGTTCCTCTTTTGCTTTTCAAGTGTAGCTCCCACTTTCCCCGCGCTAGGCTGACCTATGTCAGCCTCCACGCTGTCCCCTTGAAGTCTCACTGGACCCTCAGTGTATCCATGCTGTTCTACACATGCTCATCTCACAGCCTTTCTCCTGCTGATTCAAGGAATTGCTCTGTCTCTCGCCCACTAGTCAGTGAGTTCCTTGAGAGCAGAGATTTTGACTACTAAATCAGTGCCTGGAATATGGTTGTTGCTGAATAAAGAATGATGACATCAAAGATCATTTCCACGTCCTCATGGTGAGGATGACCACTGTAGACAACTGCCCCTGCACAGGGATTAATTCAGGTTACACTGTGGCCTCAGTGTTGGTTACGTTTAGACACAGAACATCTTGGAGCTCCACCTCTAGCTTCTGCGACTTGCCTCATTCCAACTCCTCCTTTCCCTAGATAGGCACGCATGGTTTCCATTTGATACATTTCGATTATACATGGGGCCCCATTAGTCATGAGTAGATGTCTATGCCCTGTAACCTTCTGATCTGCTCAGGGACAAAGTAGTCAGTGCATTCATTACAGCTTCCCAAAGCATCACACACGGAGACACGGGGTTTGCAAGCGCTGACTCTTCAAGCCGTTCGCAGGTTGGACTGCAGGTGGGCACCTCACCAGGACCTCGGTTACTCATTGCCTTGTCTCCAAGAACCAGCTCAATTTTCTGAATTCTTTGATTGGTGGTGGTTCATGTGTCTTTGTTTTTTGAGCTAGGGTGCTTTTCTGAATGCCATTATGTTAGTAGTGAAAAACTGTGTTGAGGCAAGAGACATCCCCAGTTGTTATGATACTGCAGGAGAAATGCTGAAGGATGAGCATGCCCAGAGGAGCACAGGGGCACTTAGTGGGTTCTAGCACAATCAGTGAGGGGCAGGCCAGGTGCCTGGGACAGCATGAGGCTGGAGCTCCCCTACTTCTTCAGACTGAAAGGCTCGTTATGATCTGTGGCTCTGGCTTTCTTCGTGTCTGCCCCAGACTGCTCTCACCACAAATTTAGGCATTAACTCCTATTGATTATCTTTACAAGCTGTTCCAAGCATCGCCCTTTTCTCTCCCATTGTCATTCCCCTGTAGCACACCCAGACCAGAGGCATGGCATGCCAGTTTTCATCTGTTAGTGTGGCTGTGTAGGTAGAGCAGAATTGTGAAAAGATTCTGATGCTTTATCCGCAGTCAGCAAAAGAGAAGATTTTAATCAATTAGAGACGCTTGTTGTGGGCACAGAAGAAGAGGAGTTGTGGTCTGAGGGTAGAGACTGGGCCATCACTGGCCAAGGTAAATGCAGTAGAGGGATGTTCATCCTGTATACAGACAAGGTTGACACTCACAGCACTATTTCCCCCATCTCCCAGGAGAATAAGGGATGCCCTGTTGCTTGCTCCAGCATCTGTAAGACTCACCTTTCTCACCACTCAGAGTGGGAGCATCCAGAACCTTCCACCTCCAGGCTCATTCATGCCTAGAAGCTAAGCTGGTCTAGATTAAGACGGGAAGTCTATCAGCCACCTCAGCCCCTCCAGATGTGGGGCCTGAGCTTATCGGGGCTGCCCACAGACCTGGCATCTGCTCTGACTTCGGGAACCCTGGGTGCCAAATGAGCCTGTCGGTCACACCACTTTATCTTTTCCACATGTCTCCTTTCTTGTACACTCAGACATACTGGCCCATGGGTGAGTCTGCCATGGGTTACTGCCTGTTATTACATTTATTTGTGTTTTGCACACAATGTGTTTACCTGTGCTCCTAGGAATTTAATACTTCCTTAGACAGATTCCTTATTCCTGGCCCAGGCTGGGTTTGGGTCATATAAGAGCAGATTACCTAGAATGACTTTGAGGATTCCAGAAACCTTCTATGATGGGCTGCACCCACGCAACTGATCCCTTTCTACTATTGGTATAGCCTGGTCCCTGCATGAAACCATACTGTGCTCTTGAGCCTGTGTATCGGCTCATTCATCTCAGCCAGAGAAGCCAACCACTTCCCCACTCCTCTACCTCCCATTCCGTGCCTTTCCCAGCAGACTCAGTAGGTCTCCTGCTTGACCTGGATCATTACAAAGGTATCATTTATTGAGCATTTGCTACGTGCCAGGACCTTGAATAAAGGCCTTGTACACATTACCTCACTCTGTCTTCACAGGAGCCCTCAGAAGCAGGTATCATTATTATGTTCACCTTACACAGGAAATCAAGGCTTTGAGAAGTGGAATGATCAGTTTGAGGTCACCCAGATAGCAAGAAGAGTTGTTCTTTGAATTTACACTTTCCACATCTAGAGCTTGTACTCTGGATCACTATTCCTGAGATCACAAAAACTGACAACAGCCTGTGGTTAATTAAAAAAAAAAAGTCATGGTTATATTTGGCCACTAGAGGATTGTTTCTTTTTTGTTTTTAATAATGGCCAATTCTGAACGATGAGATGATGTCACACAAAATTCAGATTTGTGACTTCTCTTTACAACACTGGAATGTCTGGCAGCATAGTTTCCATATCCTTCAAGGCATAAATCAAAGAAGCTGAGTGCTGTCTGTCCTTTCTGTGGGGTGGGAGCCCCGCTTGGGCCCTGTCCTCATGGCCCCTCACTGCAGTAGTTCTCAGACGTCACACTCAGTCACAACCACCTGGAGATTGCTGGGTCCTGGCTTAGCGTTTCTGATTCAGTAGGTCTGGATCAGGCCTGAGAATTTGGCTTATTAGAGGCCAAATGTCAGTTGCCATTTCTTGTCGTACTGTTGCTGTCACTATTTTGACCTTCGCTTCCCCAACACCATCTTTTCCCTCCACACTGCCAGCAGGCGTTTGAGTTTGTAAGCCAGGCACCTCGGAATACTTATACCAAATTGAGGGTCTTTCTATCTCTCCCTAAATTCCCACTAATTGTTGGCATGAAGCTTTAGGCTAATCTGAGTTTCTTATTGTTCTGAATTCTTCCAGTTGTTTTAAAAATATAATGTAGCTTCTTTATTCAATTTCACAAAAGCAGTAGAAGACTTTATGAAAAGAACCAAAGCAGGCATGTAGCAGCAGCTTCTTCCCGAGTGGGAAAAGAAGCATACTGTGCATTGCATGAGGCGGGACTGCGGCTAGCATAACCCACGGCAGATCTGAAAGCAGTAGAACTCTTTTTTTTTTTTTTTTTTTTTTTTTGCGGCACCGGGGATTGAACTCACAACCTCGCACCTGCCAGGGCAGGCGCTTAAGGCACTGAGCCAAACTCCCGGCCCTAGCAGTAGAACTCTTGCAGGTTCTTCTTGTTCTGTTCCTCGGGGGGGCCCTGCTATGCAGTCTCAACAAGCTGCCTTGAAATAGACTACCCGTCTATTTCAGGAGAAATCTACATGGACACTTATCCAATAAACAGTGCATCAAGTCAAAAACTGGTCATTGGGGTTACTCTGCCTAAAATGCCCTCTTGTGATCTCTAGGAACAATCTTAGAGACCACTTATTCAAAATGTTCTCCTTAACTAGCCTAGGAAGAAATAATCCACAGAATTAACATGACAGCTATTTTTTTAAAGTAAAGAAAACATGGTATAGGCCAACACTAGATTTCTGAATATGGCTTTGTGACCTTGTACCATGGCCTTGCTAAACCTGCTGGTCTGTTCTATTGATTTTTATGTAGATTCTTTGTAAATTAAAAAAAAAATGGAAAAAAAAACCCAAAAAAATACAATATCACTTTTTTTTTATTTTAAAGAGGAAAAAAACTAAAACAATGATAAGGAGTTTCAAAACAAGATAATAGGAAATTAACAGTGGTTAATATATAGCTTTGCTGTTACCTTCAAAGCAGTAGCTCAGATTACAAGATATAGGCATTCAAAGCTGATCAAACAATATAAGCACAAATTGTTCTTTTCAATAAATTAATAAAAATTAGTAGTATAATTATCTTAGCTATCTTATGTATGCATATGTATTTTTTTCTTTTCCCTTCCTTCTTTTCTGCTTTCCCCATCTCAGTTCTTTCCTTCTGAGCACTTTCTTTTGAAACTTTTTCACTCTTGCCATTTGTTACACTAGGGAGACAATACAATATATACAGAGCCAAAGACAAAAATCATGTGATCATCTCAATAGATGGAGAAAAAGCTTTTGATAAAGTCCAACACTCATTCGTGAAAAAATCCCTACAGAAAATCGGAACAGATGGTCTTTACCTCAGTCTAATAAAAGCATTTATGTCAAGCCAGCAACCAACATCATACTAAATGGACAAAGCTGAAAGCTTTCTGTCTAAAATCAGGAACATGACAAGGATGCCCACTGTCACCACTCCTATTATAGCTATTTCTGTGGCCCTCATCCCATACTTCCTTGAAATACAACTTAACAATGCTACTCCTGTATCTGCTTTAAGAGATCACAAGATCTTTTACAGCATGAGATGAGACCTACACAGCATTGCAGCAGATATGATGCTTGGTTTGCAATGCTTTGCTTTCAGGTAATACTCAGGTCAGGCTCAATTTCAGATCAATGGCAGGACTAGAGCACAGAGTCATAGGAAGACAAAGAGGAAAGGTGTGGAGATGTGGGACTACTGGAGTTCTCCGTGATTAGCTGAGGGCCTCTTATTTGCCTAGCACTAACTCGGACTGCAGAAAATGGAGCATAAAGTACTGATCTGCCATGATAAACTTGCACAAACAACATGCCTAACAAAAATTAAGAGCCATTTCCAGTGGGGAGTGCTAAACTTTGCGGTAGTAATTTTAGCAGAAACAAGTACAAATTAAAAAAGAAGTATCATCGGAGTGGGCTCCAATAAATGGAGAAAACTGCAGTATAGAGTAGGTTGGAGTTATCGTTACTAGGTTTATTGGTACAATTTAGGTATATATAACAATCACATTCGTCATAGGGAATTTGTCCCTGTACATGATGTATCTTGATTTCTCCTTTTTCCCATTTTCCTCTCTTCAACCCCTCTCCCCCTCCTTATTTGCAATGCTTTGTTTCCATTCTATCCTTGTTTTCTCATTTTTCTCTTTTCCCTTCTTTCCTTTCCTCCTTCCCCCTTCTCAGTTCCCCTTTCCTTTTGAATAATTTCTTCTATTTCACAGTATTTATTCTACATTTTAATTCTTATTTACACTTTCAGTTTCTTATACCAGAGAAACAATGTGATATTTACACATGAGTGTCTAATTTATTTCACTTAAGAGTATGGTCTCAAGGTCTACCCATTTAGTTATAAATGTCTCAAATTTATCTTTCTTATGACTGAGTAGTACTCCACTGTTTAAACAATATCTCTTTTATACATTCATCAGTTGATAGGTATCCGTGTTGTTTTCAAGATTTAACTGTCACAAACTATGCTGCTAACAACATGGCTGTGCATATATCACTGTGGTGTGATGCTTTTAATTCTTTTGGGAAAATACCAAGAAGGAGAATAGCTGGGTCAAATGGGACCTGTAGCCCTAGTTATTTGAGGAACCTCCACACTGATTTCCACAGTGACTGCACCAGTCTACACTCCAAACAACAGTGGAGAAGGGTTCCTTTTCCCCCACATCCCCTCCAGGGTTTGTTATTGGTTGATGTCCTGATAATAGCCATTCTTTCTGGAGTGAAATGGAATCTCGGCATTGTTTTAATTTGCATCTCTTGAATGGCCAGTGATATTCAACATTTTTTAATATATTTATTTGCTATTTGTACTTCTTCATCTGAGAAATGTGTATTCATCTCAGAAACCCATTTTTGGACTGAATCTTTAAATTTGAGGGATCTGATTTTTTTCAGTTCTTTATATGTTCTAGATATTAGTCTTCTGAGAAACAACTGGCTAAAATATTTTCCCACTCTGTGGGATGTCTTTTCACTCTCTTGTTGATTTCTTTAGCTGTTCAATAGCTTTTCAATAAGATGGAACCCCAGTTGTTGATTCTTTGTAGTATTTCCCATGAAGTCAGCATTTTGTTCATGAAGTCTTTGCCTACCTACACCTATGTTGACAAGAGTTCTACCTATTTTATACTCCAGCAGATTTAGTGTTTCTGTTTTAATATTTAGATCTTTGATCCATTTTGATTTTAGTTTAGTGTATGGTGATAGACATGGGTCTAGTTTTAGTCTTTGGCATGTGCAAAGACAGTTTTTCCAGACTATGTATTAAAGAGATTTTCTATCAGTGACTATTTGGCTCCTTTGTCAAAGATAAGGTGACTGAGTGAATTTGGAGTTTTTTTCTACATATTCTAATCTGTCCCATTGATCCTCAGGCCGGTTTTTTTCCCCCCAATATCATGATATTTTTATCACAATAGCTCTGTAGTATAATTTCAAGTCAGGTGATGCCCCCAGCTTGTCTTTGTTGCCCAGGATTGCCTTTGCTATTCTAGGTCACTTCTGGTTCCAGATGAATTTTAGGAATGATTTCTCTAGGTCTATGAGGTATGCTAATAGTATTTTGATTGGTATTGCATTAAATCTGTATAACAATTTTTGGAAGTATGGTCATTTTCACTGTGTTAGTTCTTCCTACCCAAGAGCAAGGAATATCTTTCCATTTTCCAATATCCTCTTCAATCTCCTTTCTCAGACTACTGTAGTTTTCAGTGTAGAGATATTTTACTTCATTTGTTCAATCAATTTTTAAGTTTTTCTCTTTTTTTATGTTATTATGAAAGAGATTGTTTCCATAATTTCTTTCTCAGTGAGTTTGCTATTCATGTACAGAAACGTTATTGATTTTTGAGTGTTGACTTTGTATCCAGCTACACTGCTGAATTTGCTTATTAAATCTAGAAGTCTTTTGGTGGAGTTTCTGGGTCTTCTATGTGGACTATCATGTCATCTGCTAATAATGATAGTTTAACTTCCTCTTTTCCTGTCTTTATTCCTTTTATTTCTTTCTCTTATTTAATTGCTCTGGCTCATGTTTCCAGAACTATATTGAATAGAAGTGATGATAGCAGACATTCTTATCTTGTTCCTAATTTCAGAGTAAAAGCTTTCAGTTTTTGTCCACTTAGAATGATGTTAGCTATTGGTTTGTCATAGGTGGCTTTTATCAGATTGAGATAAAGACCATCTATTCCAATTTTCTGTAGGGTTTTTATCATGAACTAGTATTGGAACTTATCAAATGCTTTTTCTGTGTGATTTTTTGTCTTTGGTTCTGTTGATATGAGGTATTGTATTTAATGATTTTTGTATACTGAACCATTCCTGCATCCTTGGGATGAATTCTACTTGGTCATGGGATGTAATCTTCTTGATGATTTGTGGCATTCTGTTTGACAATGTCTTGAGGATTTTTGCATCTATGTTCATTAGAGCTTTAGTTCTCTTTTTTGGTTGGGTTCTTCTCTGGTTTTGGTATCAAGATAATACTTGTTTTGTGGAATGAGTTTGGTAGTATTGCTTTCCTTTCGATTTCATTAGAGTTTGAGGAGTAATGGCATGAAATTATCTCAAAATTTCTTGTAGAATTCAGCAGTGAATCTATCAGGACGTGGACTTTTCTTTGTTGGTAAGTTTTTAATTACATTTTTAATTTCATTGACTGATATTGGGTTATTTACAATTTTTATATCTTCTTGATTTCACTTTAGTAATTTGTATCTAGGAATCTGTCCATTTCTACTGCATCCATTTCTTCTGTCCATCTTATTAAAGTTTCTCAAAGTGGATATACATGATTGTCTGGATTTCTGCAGGATTTATTATGATTTCACCCTTTTCATTCCTAATTGCCTGAATTTGAGTTTTTTCTTTCCTTTTTTTGATAAGGTTGGTTAAAGGTTTATTGATTTTATTATTCTTTTTAAAAAGTCAACTCTTCATTGATTATTTGTACTGTTTTCTTAGTCTCAGTTGCATTAATTTCTGCTCTGGTCTTTACAGTTTCCTCCCTTGTATGAGCTTTGGACTTGACTTG
>RJWM01000944.1:139140-178448 GCA_004363535.1 Dasyprocta punctata
TTTTTTTTTTTTTTTTTTTTTTTTTTTTTTTTTTTTTTTTTTTTTTTTTTTTTTTTTTTTTTTTTTTTTTTTTTTTTTTTTTTTTTTTTTTTTTTTTTTTTTTTTTTTTTTTTTTTTTTTTTTTTTTTTTTTTTTTTTTTTTTTTTTTTTTTTTTTTTTTTTTTTTTTTTTTTTTTTTTTTTTTGGTACTGGGGATCGATCTCATGACCTCACTTTTGCCAGGTAGACACTTATGCCACTGAGCTAGTAAATCCCCAGCCCCCAAAAAGGGGGAATTTTTTTTTTTTTTGTGGTACCGGAGATGGAACTCACAACCTTAAGTTTGTTAGGTCCATGCTTATACCACTGAGCTAAATCCCCAGCCCATTGACTTATTCTTTTTCTAGAAGGTTGAGTTCAGCACTAGATTGTTTATTTGAGCTCAGTCTGTTTTCATGATATGAGAATTCACTGCTATAAATTTCCCTATTAGGACTGCTTTCATTGGATGCTATAAGTTCTGGTTTGTTGTATCAACATTATCATTTAATTGTAGACACTGTTTAATTTCATCTGTAGGTTGGGTTTTTCATAGACATCTGAGCCAGAAGTTAAAGCAGGGGCAATAATCCAGTCTTCTGCTGCCAATGTCATGAAGATATTCTCTTTTGTTAATTTCTGTTTCGTTTTTATTTCAGTTCTTTGATATTGGTTGTTATTTCCACTATGGTCCAGCAAATGGATACTAATTTTTTTATACATATTCCGTATTTATTTGACAGGAGTATTTATTCTACAATTGTTAGACTTAGGGTTTTATCTATTTCTACTTTTAATTCTTCCAGTTTTATATATATACAATATATTGCATATATCATTAGATACCACAATTTTATGTTTAATACTTCTCCCTTTGATGCCTACTTTATCTGATATAATTATAGCTACTCATTTATTTGGTTGGTATTAAATAGTTTAACCTTTCCTCTTCGTTCCCTTTTGATCTTTCTCTGTCCTTAGCTGCTTGGTTACTTTCTGATTCCCTCAAAGAACTGTACTTTTTGGTTCTAAATTGTATCTAGTTATTATGTATTGTCATGACAGGATTAATCTTATACATGCAGTTTTAACATAGCTAAAAGTGAACATCTCCTAACATTATAACAGTTTTGAAAGAAAGTATTCATATATTTCTTGTGAGTTAAAAACAAAACATACTTATAACCTGTTGTAAGTATGGTTCAACCAGCCTGACTGGATCATGAGGCGTGGGGTAGAGCAGGGGAAAAGAGTGCTTTTAAACATGATATGTGCCAATATTTGTTGGCAATGTTGGTCTAGAGCCCTTCAACCTAATCATCTTGCCTTGATACAAATGGATGAGATCATCAGCCCCATCGAAACTTTAATTTTTCCTTTAAACATCAAGTAGTTAATACTAGTCAAGCGCACTTAGTTATAAGTGATAATTTATATATTTTTATGATTAATAATTCTATAACCATATGTTTCTTTCTACTTACTAAAAAAAATACAAACTCTGTTAATCCACAGTGGCTAAGTATACAGAAATATAGGAATTTTATACATTTGTAAAACTTTCTACAAATCCTTAAAAATATACATACAATGCTTCAGAAGTTTGCTTTATATTTCTAATTTTTATATAACAATTCTACTTCAAAATATTTATAAGGAAATAACATAACACATGAAAACATATAGAAACATATTTCAAGCCCTGTTTATAATAGCAAAATATCAGTAGCAACATTCAATTACTTAAACACCCAACAATATTATTAAAGTATATCACCCATGGGGTTGAATTACATGCTACCACATTTATAATAGCCTTGGCTGTTGATGTGAGCCCATGTTGAAAGGCTGGAAGCTGTAGTCTGTTATCTGTGGGTGATGACAGTAGCGAGATTCCCCCACTGGAGTGAAATCAAGCTTGCAAGTGCAGGCTGACTTCCTCCTTCCTCCTCTTTTGTTCCATCTGGGCTGCAAGCCTAGTGCACAGCACTGTCCACAACCCAGGTGGGTCTTCCCTCAGTTTGCTGGCCTATGTGTCAATCCTCTCTGGAGACACTCAAAAAGTCACACCCAAAAGTATGCTTTTCTAACCTCATCATCTCTCAGACATACCCAGGTGATAATCAAGATTAACCATCACAATATACAAATATATATATAAATGATTTTATAACATATAATAAAATGATACATAAATATATAAATGATTTTAGAAGACTATTCAGTGATATAGTAATTTGTAAAGAAGAGAACAATCATGGTAAAAAGTTGGTGTATGAACTATTGGGACAGGACCAGTGCAGAATTTCTTTGATTAATTTTATTATGCTTTAAAATATTTTTAGGGTACCTATTAGTTTCACAAAATATTGGTTCTCAAGGTGGTATTTCATACACGCATATAAGGTTTCCTTTTAGAAGACTTCACTATTAGTTTAGGGAAACATTTCAAAGGCTTTGCCTTGAAAGTTGTCACCTTCTTCCTAGGTACGGCCTAGACAGAAAACATTTAGACAAAGACATCCTATTCCACTGATTTCAAAAGCAAAGGAATTCAGGAGTGGGCCCTGGAGGAGTCGGAGGGCGTTTCAATGAATAGAAGGCAAGCGGAGTGAGTGGGGTGGGTGGGAAACCAGCTATGTGAACAGGTGGAGCCCAGGGACCAAGTTGGCCTGCAGAAGTTTTCTGTGGCGGGAGTGGCCAAGGAATCTAAGGACACAAGTATCTAATATTAAATTGTATGTTGTTTTCCATGCTGGATGAGAACCACATACATTTTGTTCACCTGTTAACGTAAACTACAAGTTACTATCACGAACAAGTTACAAATAAAATAACATGGCTCTGAGGTTAACTCTTACTCTGTTTACCAACTGAACTGGTGAAAACCCCAGGCAAACTGCTGCTTTGAAAGTTGTCTCCGTCCTGGTATGGCCTGCTTCCTGCTCTTTCAGCCTTCCAGTTGTCTGGCTTTCTTCTTTCCTGTCCCATTTGTATTCTTTATGGCCTAACGGAATTTCCCAATTCTAAGTTTGTTGTGTTTTTTTTTTTTTTGTGTGTGTGTGTGTGTGTTTTGTTTTGTTTTTTTAAAACACCAATATAGAGAACTTTATCTTCCATCTGCCACCAAACTCCATGACATATTGTATTTTGCTATGTAAATTCTTTCTCTTCATTATTTTTTTTTCCTTTACTTGTGCTCATACTTCAGCTAAGAGAGGAATGATATCCTGTGCTTTGGCTTTTAGCTGGAGGAAAGAGCCTCAAACTTAAATTCATCCCTAAAACAGGAGTTAATGTCTCTACACTTCTGGTGTAGAAAAATCCAGTATTCCTCTGGCTACAATCTTTTGTGTGGATCTCAGGAGCACTGGGCATGTTTTAATCCAAATAGTTCTTAAATAAACTATCACAATCTAGACTCTCATTTCCTTTGCTATCCAGCCCTGCTCTGTTCCTGGTTGGAGTTTATGCTGTGGTCACTACAGATGCAGCCACTTAGCAGTCAGAGACTGCTAAGTCTCTGACAAGTCACTGCCTGGATCACAGAGAGGAGGCAGCAGTGTGCTGATGATTAAGATCCACAAGTAGATGCAAGGAAGGGCACTTAGAAGGAAAGCTACATCTCTCCCCACTGTCCTGTGTTGTAAAATAGTGCAATGACCATCATCACCAACAGGAATGTTTTCTTTAATGTACACCGATGGTATCATTCCTAACTGAACCCTTCTGAGTGAAAGATGCAAAGTTGGGTACTTTACATCACCTCAGTGTCCAATGCTGTGTTCTCTCTTCTAGGATCCCACTTCCTTCTTGAGTTTTTTGTTGTATTTTTAGCTGGTCTCTACTTCTTTTAATGATTTTATCATCAAAACTTCCTGATTACAATTCTGTGCACTGTGCTTCTTTTAAACTTTCTTGAAATGTAGTTTAGATGCATCTCTAGGTCTCCAAACTACAACCTGGAGTAAATATCCTGTAACTGCTAATATGCTTCAGAAAAATCAATTGTTCTGCACAAGGGCCTTTCCTCCTGGGAACTTCATTTGAATGGGATCTGAATATTCATTTTTCAGGATTTAATAGCATCACCTCAGTCACTTTAACACATTGCCTTGGCAGCAGGCTATACCCAACACTTTTGACCTGTTATTCCTGTGAGATTTTTCAATAGTAGAAGCTGTCACTACCAGGCAAAAAGAAGATTTGTAAATTGTTTCTGTTTGGGGAAGGACTGGACCTTGTTGTAGCTGGTATTTCACACATCAAATTAGATTTCTAAGTTTCGAGTACAATTTTTAGAATTAATATTGACCTTGTGCAGTCTCTCTGACATATTCTGAAATGCTTTGAATATACTGCCAGTCGAATGTTAGAGAGTATAGTGTACCTTGTTGATAATTAATGTTTCTCCAGTAATAAGCGTCTACAATAGACATTAGTCTGGGTACTGAGATGAGAACCAGCTATACAATTCCCAGGGCCCAGCGCAAAATTAAAGTGCTGGGTTCCCTGTTTAAAAAAAAAAAAATAAGAATTTCAAGCCCTGGTTGGCAAAACGCTAAACCAAGTGACAGACAATTCTAGGTACTGGGTCCCTCTGACTGCTCAGCTCCCCCGCCATGCGGCCGGCTTCGTTGGGGTTGTGGTTGTAAAGTCCTTGGCCTCAGTGGATCAACTAAGTACCAGACCAGGCCTCAGATGGGCTACAAATTGTTCTAGAGTTCATTTATGCGGCATTCTCAGGCAGACCCAAAGATTGAGCAGTATGCTTTTTACAGTTATGTGAAACTAAATGCCAACCTATATTATCTGAGTTTTGAATCTTTCTCTCCTTTTGTTTCTAACTGTTAAAAGCCACAGACACAAATCGGCTGGAGGAACCGTTTCCCCTCTCCCAGAGAGTCAGATCAGTCTTTCTCACTTGCAGGCAGTTCTCTGCAGTCTGGAGGGCAGACATCTTCACTGCCTTTCCTCCGTGGCTTGACTGGGAAAGCTTGGTGGTCTCCTGGAGTGGGAAAGGGCAGGCCTCGGTTTCCTGCGCATCACAGGCCTGGGTGTCTTCCCCAGCCCTGACTTGCTTAGTGTAATGGTTAATTTGGGGGAAGCCCACCCTCACTGAGAGCTCAGATGAAAATGAAAAGGTGGAAGTTAGGTCACTTCCCCTTCCCCTTGGGACTTTGTCCTCTGGCTGGGGGCCACACCATTGGCTTCTCTAGGTTTGAGGCTTCCAAACTTGGTCTGGGCCCTGCGATTCCCTTGTCTGGTTCTCCAGTGTGCGGATGGCCTATCATGGGACCCCTTGGCCTCTGCCATCATGGGAGCCAATTCCCCTGATGAAACCCCTGTAAATATTCTGTTGGTTCTGTTTCTCTGGGGAACTCTGGCTAGTACATTTGGCAACAAGCTGTAGAAAGATGGGTAAAGTGAAGTGAGGCGGCAGGCCCCTGCTCAGGCTGGCCCCTGTTTCTGAAAGAAAAGTGCCGTGAGGGAAACCAGAATCCCAGAGTAAGTGGGACGGAGGAGCTGACTCTGCCAGCAGCAGAAACTGACCAGACACAGTTTTCTGTTAGGCTGTCTGAGAACTGGAATGAGCAGGGCTTAAATTCCTTATCCTGGTTGACTGGACCCCCCATACCAGTCCCCACTGGAACCCTGGCAGTGGCTGTGTCTCCAGTGCAGACCCTCCAGACTAGGCACTGACAGGAGAGGGGTTTCTAGGGCACCCCATGGTGAGAGGTCAAGGTGCAAGGCTTGTCTGCAAAGGGAACAGTCGGAAGTTCTGGTGAGTGGTGGAGCCTGGCTAGGGCATCCTGAGCAGCCTTCTGGGGAGCCAAGGCAGACACCCAAGAGGAGGGCATGGCAGAAGGATTTGAGGGGGCAGCTGGTGGCTGAAAGCAGGGCCAGAGACAGAGCTTAGGATGGACTTGGCTTTGGGGAACTTATCCAGAATTGTGAAATCTATAATGAATGAATTTCATTTTCAGCATAGTTGGGTTTTATGTTTAGGTTTAAAGGTTTTAAATAAAGTTGATTAAGACTCTGGGTATGATGTGTATTAAAGGCTCCTCTGTGCTTAAGACCTCTCTGACAGTCTTACCCGGCTGAACTCTCAGTTCTTCTCCCTTTGTCTTGCACAGAATTTCTCTGTGGACTATCTTTGTGCCCAGAGCCCCATAATAATGAAACTTTTTGGCAGGTAAGTTAACCCACTTAGAGGAAGAGGAGTAGACACCAACATCTTCAAGATCAAGGTTAAGTATTGGTGCCAGGTATGGTGGCACACAGCACACCTGTAATCCCAGCTCTTAAGTGGACTGCCATAAGATTGGGGCCAGCCAAACCTATATAGTGAGTTCAAGGACAGCCCAAACTATATAGCAAGACCCTATTTAAAAAAAAAAAAAATTTTAGAACAGTGCTCAGAATGGGAAAGGTCCTACAATGAGGCAGGATGATGAGCTGGTCCTGAGTGTGTCTTCACTGAGCTCCGCCTTCCAGCCTGAATATCTTTTTCTTAATTCAGTGAACTCACCTGACATCTCTCCTCTGCCCTCCATGTTAAAGTGAGGCTCCTACTGACAGCAAAGACTGGATATGTATCCAACCCACATTTCTTCCCATTCCTTCCAAATGGGCCAGCATATACATTGACAGTGACTTTGTGAAGAACACAGAAAATGCCTGTGTCTGAAAAGATTGTACAGAAATGATAACACAAATGTCTTTTGTGCTCATTTATTCATGAAGAACTTGAGTATATAGTGATTCACTTAATTTTCATGAGACTTGAATGAAATGAATGGTTGACACTTACATTCCCATTTCCAGGTAAGGAGGCTGAGGAAAATAAAGGTTAAAAATGTGCCCAGAGTCACACATAAACTGGGTTACTGGATCCTGTTGCTCTCCCTCCCCCTCCCCCCTCTCCTCCCCCTCCCTGTCCTGCTTTCTCTCTTCCCCTATGCATCCTCTACCATGCAGTAGCTTTAAAACACTTTCATATTCATATTCTCCTTGGCTTTTTTACAGACCCCAGCTAAGGGTGAATTATTAACCCCACTCTACAGATGAGGACACTGAGAGGTTAAAGGCTCGCTCTTTGGACGGTGCCTTTGAAGGACAGCTTGGCTATAGAACTTCCGGAGAGGAATGGGAGGGGCGGGCTCATGAATATGGAAGAAGACCGTATGAATGCTGAGAAATCAGGTGGGAGGAATCTTACAGCCGCCTCACCTCCACCCCCACCCCCAGCAGGAAGCAGGAAGAAAACCTAATCATCTGCTGGGAAGAGCTGTTTTCAACTGAAGTGAGAAAGGCTGGCCCCCTGGGAGCGCAGGGGTCTCTGGTGGATTTTACAGAATTAATGAAAAGTTATTTAAATGGGAGAGGAGGGAGAGAAAAGAGAAAGGGAGGCCCGTCCTTGTGACCTTTAGCCCTGGGCCTTGCCTTGTTGAAAACCTGCATATGTGTTTTTTTAATCAGATTGAATCCAGTTCTTTGGTAGTGCTTGTTCTTTTGGACAAACTGTTGCCAATTCACAGGCAAAAGAAACGGCCTGCTTTCTAAAACATTTAGGCTTTTGCCAGACTTAAGGTCCTCTGGACTCCTATAATTACCCTCACATTATTGCTACATACCAATTTGGTGTTCAGATTGAAAAATGGGACAAGTGTTTACCAGAAACCCATTTACTTGTCAACTTCAACAATGAGTCTGGGATGAGAAAAAAAAGACACTCTGGGCTGAGGGCTATATTTTTACCATCTGATGCTGTTGTCAATATGTCATCAATTGAAAATCAATAAAGCTCAATCAGTTTGCAAGGTCATAGTACCTTCAATCTTGGACGGCAAAAATGCCCTCTCTGCCCCTGACAGCCGCAGGTCTCCTTCATAGAATCAGCAAAGCTCACGCTGCTTCCTGATGGAGGCAAATTGCTCAGCGGCCCCTGGAAAATGACTGGAAAGTGTTTTCCAGTTCCCAACAGCGTCCCGGGGAAATGAGTCCAAGTGGAGAAGGCCCGGCTCTTGGCCTCTCTGCGGGCTCATGCTGTTCTTCCCCTGGTTTTCCTGTTTCATTATTTGTATTTTTCCTGTGTTTAGGGTGGGGACTCGAAGTTACGTGGGCCGCTGTCTCCTCCCCCAGCCGAGGTTTGCAGTGCGGCTCCGACTTCCCCTGCTCTTCCGCTCGGCTCGCAGAGTTCCAGCTTCGGCTGGAGTTCACACGGGCTTCTCACAGCAGCGAGCTAAGCACCAGGACAGTCGGTTCTTCTATCTGTTCCTACTGCACTCTTTTGAATATGTCCAGTTTTTCAGAATAATTTTTCGTCATATTCTGAAATATGCTTTGGACCACTTCCACGGGAACTTGGGGAAGACAGCAAGTGGTTAACTGCGTAGACTCGAATTGCCATCTTACAATGGAAGGCTCGACATCCTTTTCAAAAACAACTACTAACACAATTTATGGTCCTGTTTGTGGCATAAGAGAGGGAAAAAAAAAACCATGAAAGTGCTCAGCACTGTAGGAAATGAATGGTTTATTAAACTGTTGACTGTGCTATAATCCTGGCTTCAGAATGATTAACTAACAAATCCATCATCTAGAGGAAAGCTGGCTTGGCAGAGATTAAGTCTTAAACTATTCTTATTTGGGGGCATTGTTATTTAGATGGTATTTGGAAGAACTGTTATAGAGCTGTGTGTGCTTGTGTGTGTGTGTGTGTGTGTGTGTGTGTGTGTGTGTGCATTTTAAATTAAAAGATTTAACCTGTGCTTCATACATGACTATAGATATACTCCATATACTTTTACTGATTTTAATTGTTGAATGGTTAAAAAAAGGCACCAGAATTCAAATAAGGCCTTTAAAGGTCTTTCATCAGGATCAGAAGGGAAGCAGATATATCAGTTAGGATCTGATTGATGGAAGGTACAAAAACTCTTGTTACCTGAAGATCAGAAGGAGAATTTATTACAAGATTGTGATGGGGGATAGCGGAGTCTCCCAGAATCTGTGAATGCCAGTGAGACTAGGGAAGGATTTCGGTTACAATGTATTCAGCTGCCAATCACAGAAACAGATATAATAGACCTCTTCCTGACTTTGGTGGGAGCGCAGAGGTAGGGAGGGCCTCCGGGTGGGGTCGAAGTAGCAGACAAGTGATGATATCATGTGTTTCCACTCTGGTTTTGCAGTCACAAGAGAGCAACCAACAATTCATGAGGTTACATCTCGGTGACAGTCTTAGCTTGGATTCTCAGAGGCTGAGGCAAAACTTGAAGTGTTAACCCTTTATTAGCGTGTGGGATGTGATTTGGAATGAGGAAGGGAAAAGGAGAATGAGAAATGGGAACCGCGTGGTAGAGGGACAGGGCAAACACAGCAGGAACCACAGCAGGCGTGCAGGAGGTTCTTCGTCTTGGGACCGTCTGTTTGGGTGAAGGAATGGAGGAGAATTGATCCATCAAAACTTCCTGGATGGTCCCTGGATCCCTGCTGATCAGAGTCACCTACGAGACCTAACTCCTGCTCTCTTTCTGGTTCTATCCGCAGGCATCTCCAGGAAGCTGCTGGGAAAGCGAGAGCTCTCTCAGGACCAGAGGGGTCAGTGCACAGGCAAGGTGATCTCTTTGGTGGCCTCTCTGTCTCTGGAGCACTGTGACTATGGCTGGATTCTTGCTGATCTCAAGGAAGGCAAATGCACATGGGGCCACCTGGGTGACATCTCTTCTAAAACAGTGGTGGCGAAACTGTGGCACACACGTTTTTCTTTGAAAATGAGAGCTGTGAAGTATGAGCTATTTATTCAAAAGTAAAACCTCAGTATTCAGGTTTAACTGCAGTGTTGGCACTTTGTGATACATAAGTTTGGGGTTGCAATTCTAGTGCTCGGTCTCTAACAGGTTTGCTATCATTGTTCTAGAAACTTCTCTAGAAGAGTAAGGAAGCCACTATCCTTGAATCCCTCAACAATGCTCTTACCCCGTTTCACTGACTCTAGCTTTTGCCCCCAGCTGTCCCCAACACTTGTAACCAGCAGTAAGATGATGGTGAACTCAGTTTAGAGGCATTTGCTTATTTCCAAGGGCTGCTTGAGTAGCTGTGGATAGCAGAGCATTGAAGCAGTTCCCAAAGAAGAAAGAATAAATGTCGAGCAGACAGTTGTAATGTCCACTTCAAGAAAATGCTCAGGAACAGAACTCATAAAAGATAAGACTCTGTTTCTGCCCTCTACACATCTATTTCATTTCCCTCATTCTAAAGACAGACTCTCTTTGATGGCCAGGCCATAAACTAAGGCTTGGATGAGCATGAATGCTTAATTGTTCCCAGCCTAACCACATTCAAAGAGACTGAATTTTTCCTTTGTATGTAATTGACTAGCTGGATTCATACCCTCTCCTAGATCAATCCAACTGCAGCCAAGGGTGGGCTCATGGAATAATGCCTGGTTGAAGCTCACACCCACAAAGAGCCACATGCATGGGGGAAGGATGTCTATAAAATGAAATAATATTCATAACATTCCTCCAGAGGCCCAATTTTATTAATTTTAAGGATCAGTAACTTAAACAGTGCATTGCCTCCAATAATACCTCAATGCAACATCTCTGACCCCATTAACTTGTCCTGGTGCTAACTGCGGGCAGCCAGTACCATTGGCCAGCTGCTGGGCAATATTTCTTAAGCTTCTCTTGCATCTATTTTTATTTCAGGAAGATAACAAAGCTTCTCCCCATTCTTGATGCTGTTCAGCTCTGCTTGTTGAAGTCTCCTACTTCTTGGAATATCTGGGAAACCACTCAGTCTGAGCAGCTAATTCATTATATAGATGCAGACATGCCACCTTAAAGCTGTGTCCCACACTCTGCAGGTGAGTTGATTAGTGCATGTGCCACTTGCTAGGCAAACAGGTGAGTTGATTAGTGCAGGGCAGAAGCACAGTCTAGAAGCTGCCAGCTATGCACACTCAGCTCTGTCATTGTCTTGTTGGAAGAGTGCGTGCGTATACTAAAATAAAGGGGCAAGAAAGTTGTGCTTGCCCATTAAAGACACCAGATGGAAGTAAAAAATAGTCCTGAGGACAAATCCAACAACACAGAATAGAAAAGAAATGAGAGTCCTTCAGTATGTCCATGGATAGTATCTTAGTCTGTTTTGTGTTTCTGTAACAGACTGGATACTTTATAAAGAAAAGACATACATTTCTTACAGTCCTGGGAAATCCAAGATCGAGAGCCTACACCTGGCCTGTGCCTTCTTCTACATCACCCCGTGGTGGAGGGTGGAGGGACGAGGGAGCATGACATGAGGCAGCAGAGGGGGGCGTACTTTTATTATAAGGAACCCACTCCAGCAATAACTGTACTAACCCATTCACGAGGGCAGAGGCTTCGTGATATAGTCACCTCTTTGTGTTCATGCGTCTCGGTGCTTTTGCAATGGTGATTATATGTCCAACATGTGAACTTTGGGAAACACATTCAAAACATAGCAGAAAAATGAACTTTATTTTATTCATACAGCAGGATATATTTCCATGATAAAAAGAGATAAACAGAACTGCCAGGCCATGAAAATATAGAGAGGAAATTTAAATGCATATTGCTAAGTAAAAGAAGCCAATCTGAAAATGCTACATACTGCGTATCTCACTCTGTCATATTTGGGGAAAGACGAAATTGTAGAGACCTTAAAAAGATCAGTGATTCTCAGGAATTTGGGGGAAATGAAGGATGAATACGTAAAACATAGGGAACTTTTAAGACCGTAAAATTACACAATATAATACTATACTGATGGAGACATGACATATATTTGATAAGACCTGCAGGAGTATATAGCACAACAATTGAAACCTAATATAAATTGTGAACTAGTTAATTGTATATCCATATTGGTTCATTGATTAGAACAATATGGGAGTAATCAAATAAGAGAACCTGCATATGGGAGAAAAGATGTATGGGAACATTCTAGTCTCTGCTTTGAATTTGTCTTCAAGCCTAAAACTTCTCTAAACAAAAAAGCCAGCAGGGCATGATGGTACACACCTGTAATCCCAACCCTCAGGAGGCTGAGGCAGGAGAATCATTGTAAGATCAAGACCAGCCTGAACTTTTTTTTTTTTTTTTTTTTGCGGCACTGGGGATTGAACTCACAACCTCGCGCCTGCCAGGGCAGGCGCTTAAGCCGCTGAACCAAACTCCCGGTCCTGGTTTTTTGAGGCAGGGTCGCACTATGTAGCTCAGGCCGGCCTTGCGCTCGCGTTGTAGCCCAAGCCGGCCTCGAACTCATAACACTCCGCCTACGTCAGCCTCCCGAGTGCTGGGATTAAAGGCGTGCGCCACCACGCCCGGCTCTAGCCTGAACTTTTTAAGACCACGTCTCAAAAAGACCAAAGGAAAAAAAAAAAAACCCAAAACAATAAAACCTACTACAAAAAGGAAGGCAGGAAAGTAGGAAGGGAGAGAGAGGGAGAGAGAGTTCATGGGACAAACATGAAAGGAAAGGAAAAACTAAAGGTCTAAGCCATGACCACATTTCCCTTGGATGTTCAGATGTAGTAGTGAGGTTGTGTTCCTCGTTCCCTCATCTTGGGAACTGTGCTGTTTCATGAGCGTTGACTTCTTTGAAGCACATCCTTTGTGTGACTCCATCCCCTGGCTTCAGGTGAATTGTCCACGAGAGGACACATGACTCAAGTTACACCAATGAGATTGAGGAGAGATTTAGTTCCTTTGATGATGGGTGGACTTGTAATTAAAAAAAAAAAAGGCTTAACTAGAAACTGTGTTATCAGAAAATGGGTTTTGCTGCCATTAAAGACCATACTTTATTTCCCCTGGCATTTTGCCCAGTCAAGTCTTTAATAATAAATATCCTAATTCAGGTATCCAGAGTATGAACTTCTTGAGGATGAGAATTCTATCCGGACAGTCAACCCTCAAAAACATGTGTTATCCATGGTAGCAGCAGTGGCTGTGATAATGATGACGGCAGAGGAATTTAAGATTCAGCAAATCTTAAATTAGTCAGGTCACTTGGGAAATAACGTTTTCCACCTTTGTCTTTTCAAAGATGTCAAGGATGGACCAGGGGATGCCTGTCCACTCCTGCAGAGCTGGCGCCCCACGAGTGGGCTGTAGGTGACGAAGTGCACCAGAAGCCTGAGGCTCTCCTGAGGCTGGGCACCCAATCTCAGACCCCTGCTTGTGGCAGTGGGCAACTTACCAGGAGGAATAATATCCAAAGAGCTCTTATTAATGTCATTGTCACACTCCCCTTATTTCACCTTCTCTTTCAAAGGCTGAGAGTACTTCACGGTATACAACCTTTACCCTTGGTTTTCCTGCGAGCTAGGCAGCAATTGGGACATCTTAGCACATCTGAACAATAGAAGCCAGCCCTTCTTCGTGGTTACCTTAAGAGCGTGATGGGATCAGTAACCAGCTCCGTGCCCTCCCCCACACAGTGCACCCTGGGCCTCCCATGCATAGGTGAGAAAGCATCTTATGAGCTGAGTGCTAATTAGGAAAACTATTGAGAAAATGAGACGAACGTCCTGCAAATTAAAGGCAGTCAAAATGTAAAAGGAAATTCAGTTTTTAGAAAAGAGAGGTGATCAAAATTGTCTAGCAACAATTTTGACTGTTTTGTTTTGTTTTTTAAACTTGGCCCCAGTTTCTGCATCTGCTCTATCTTTCCTTGGGCCCTCTTGGGTTTTCTGAACAGAGGTGATATGGCTTCAGACGGCTGTGTGGTTCCTGTAGGTGAGGCATGACAATAAGCATACGGCTTTGGGGCGTCCCTGGTGACTCATGTCAGTCTGTGGGATCTCCCTGCTCCTGCTGTACGGAGTCTGCTGGTGTGCAGGGCGCCTGGCGGAGCTCTGGATGGGCATTTTATCCAGACAGGCAGGAGAAGGTCAGCCCAGGGGTATGGAAACAAGTCATTGTCCGCAGGTCTTAAAGAATAAGGGAGAGTTGCCCTAGGACAGCTGTCCCTAAGCTTTTCAGCACTAGGGGCTTGGTTTTCTGGGAGATAATTTTTCAATGGATATGGGGGGGGGCTGATGATTTCTGGGTGATTCAAAGGAGAACCCAACCTAGACCCTTCGCATGCTCAGTTCACAGTAGGGTTCCAGCTCCTATGCAAATCTACCGCTACAGCAGATCTCAGAGGTGGCGGCCTCCCGTGGTCCTGTCGGCGATGGGGAGTGGCTGTGAACACAGGTGCAGCTTTGCTTACTGCACACCGCTCCCCTCTTGCTGTGCAGCCAGGCTCCTGCAGGGCCGTGCTCCGGGGGCCGGGGGCCTCTATCTTAGGAGGCCCTTCTCTGTCTGCCCGTGGGTGCTGGTGGGGAGTTGGCTTAGTATCACTCCAACTCGTGTAACCTGGTTGCTGCTCTTGGAGTTGTGCGCTTAGGCTCAATCAAGGTTTATGCATAACTTAGTCTGGTGCTTCCTGCACTTTAACCTTCATACACATCACCCTGGGTCCTGTTAAAATACAGATACGGAGTCAGTCGGTCTGGGGTGAAGCCGACAGTTCTGCATTTCTAACAGATGCTGCTCTTCCCTGCTCCACGCTGTGACTACAAGAGCTTTGCTCATCAAAACTGAGCACAGCAGTTTTACCAACTCTCTGTCATTAGCAGAACAGAGCCATGTGTGTCGTTGGATTTTTCCAACCTCTGACAACACCTGTAACAGGGAAGGAAAATGGAACTACCACTGATGGAGTCTGCATGATGCCTGGGCATACAGCCCAGCCGCCACCTTCAGTCTGATTATCTGGTGATGATAATCTAAGCAACTTGAATAAGAAAGTGATCAAGTAAAACCTGGTTTGTGAGTTCTCCCCTCTCTAACATCACGATAGTGCAGCAGGCCCAAAATGCCAAATTGAAGAGAAGGGGATGTAAAAAAAAAAAAAAAGACCAGAAACTTGTGGTGCACTACAGGAAACCCCACCACCAGGAAAGACTGGCCTAAAATAGAGGTGTGCTGATGCATATCGGTAGCCAGTGCTGTTCTCAGCATGGAAGACAAACCACTCTGGTGACTCACAGCAGCCACAGCTGCCGGGAGGTATCAGTAACTAGTCAGGCAGTCAATTACTGCCTGCGGAGGGAAACTTCCGTGCGAACTTTGTCTCCAGGACATTTTGCATCCAAGGAAAGAGCTGGCTGGGACCATCAGCCAAGGCGGAATGACACAGGGAACCTGATATGCCCCCTGAGTTGTCCTGTCTGTGGGCCCAGATTGTCACAGGTCCCACTACTTCCGGCCCAATTCCCATGCAGTAAGGATATAAGGTGGGGATGAGAGTCTTCAAAGCTCCATAGAGACCTGTTTCTCTGGGTCACTTCAGCATTTGTGTAAGTGAGAGCAAACTCCAGTCTGAAATGTACACACTTCAGGCACCACAGGGATGAAGGCATGCTCCAGAGTCCCACGTTGAGTTCTCTGTTAGAAGCAGAGACTTAGAAAAACTTCCTAGACACAAATACCATTAGCATCAATCTAGAAAAAATGGCCCCTGTACACACATTCACTTTTTCTTCCTTCCTGGGCCATTCTAACTCATATGACTATGTCTTCCCAAGTTGGGCCCCTGCTGACTGCAGAAGCTAAGAGTAGGTGATTAAGATGGTTTTTCATAGTGTCAGGTGTTCCAAACTGCTTGCTTCTCAGGAAAGTATTCCCTAATTCCGAGTCCTGACCTAGAACTATGAGCAGAGCACACATGTTTCTTTATAGCATTGAAAGGAACCATGTAGGAGAGATATATCAGGGTTGGTTGGCAAGCTACTTTGAGACTCCACTGTGGATATGACATTGTGTCAGGCACTATGAGAAATAAAAGGTACAGCTTGAATTTTCATTACCTGTTGTGGAATAGAAATGGTATATTCTGGTTTATTACATAATAGACTTCTCCATAACAGGAACTGTAGGAAAACAGACTTTTAAACTCTCCGAGGGGTCTACAACTGAATCTAAGAAATAAACCAAGAACAAGCAGGAGAGTTGTAAAAGTTCCTTACAGGTACCTCACAGGAAAAAAAAGTGAATCCCGCTAGCCCCAGTACGATTTAGAAACATACACACTGTCTTCATAGAATGGGGGAGAGAGGGCATACAGGCAAGTTAGGGAAAAGAGGTGTTGTGGAGAAGTGAATGACACCTCTGACAGTCTGGGGACACCTCTGACGGTCTGGGTGTGGTGTTAGCCTCCAGCCCTGTTTTCTTGTGGTATGAGTTTATGCTTCCCTGTCAATGAGGTTCCTGGGGAGGAATTCGTGACCACTGAGTTCCTTTTGGAGCATCTGTCTTTAGGCAGATAAGGTATGCTCAGAGAAACCCCGTTTCTGTGTTTGCTGTGTTCCAAGGGCCCTCTGTGTGGTGTCATCAGTGTGCCAAAGAGGCATGCTTGGGGTGGCCTCTCCTGAACAAATGCATGTGACGTATTACAGTTTATAGAGCACTTCTGTATAGATTATGTTATTTTTATTTTTAATTAAAATCACAGCATTATTGAACTAAAATTTTCATACTACACAATTCACAACTTAAAGTATAAGATTCAGTAGATTTTAACACATTGACAGAGTTGTACAACCATGACCACAATCAAATTTAGATCATTTTTGTTATCCCAAAGAAAACACTACCTGCTAGCTATCATCTCTCAGTACTGCTTTCCTAAATCTCAATACCGCTCCACTAAACCACTGAACTGCTTCCTATCTTCGTAGATTTTCCTATTCTGGGAATTATTTTTTATTCAAAATAGACCATGCTCACAGCAACAGTAAAGACCTTAATAGAGCCAAAGAATTGGAGATCCTGCAAAGTGATGTCTCATACCATATTGGAGTGAAATTAGAAACGGACAGCAGAAACAGAATGCAGTAACATTTTTCCCTGCTCTTTTCATATAAGGGAAATGATGTGATGTTCAAGCTTGCATATTTGATTTACTTCATGTAACACCATGGATTTAAGGTGCAGCCATTTTCCTACAAATGCCTCAAGTTTACCTTTGTTTATGGCAGAATTGTACTTTATTATCTATAAATACTACATTGTCTTAATCCATTCATCTGTTGATGGACATACAGGGTGTTTCAAGATTTAGTTATTATGGCTGGGCATGGTGGCCCACATCTGTAATCCCAGCACTTGGGAACCTGAGGCAGGAGGATCACTATGAGTTCTAAGCAGCCTGGGCTACAAAGAGAGTTCAAAGCCAGTCCAAATTGTACCATGAAACCCTGTCTCAAAAAAGACAAAATTAAACAAAAAAACAAAAAAGGACCCAGATTTAGCTATTATGGATTTTGCTGCTACAAACATGAGTATATATACATCACTGTGGTAGGAGGTTTTTAATTCTTTGGGGAAGATACCTAAAAGGAAGGATACCTGGGTCAAATGGAATTTCTATTTTCAGTTTTTACAGAATCTCCATATTAATTTCCACAGTGGTTGTATCAGTTTATACTCCCATCAACAAAGAAGTGTTCCTTTCTCCCTACTGCCTTGCCAGCGTTTGTTATTGGTTGATATCTTGATGATAGCCATTCTTTCTATGGAATATTAATGTTGTTTTAATTTGCATTTCTTGAATAGCCAGTGATGTGGAACATTTTTTCATTTGTTTATTGGCCAATTATATTTCTTTTTTGAGTTCTTTATATATTCTAGATGTTAGTCCTTTGTTTTAAGAGTGGCTGGTAAAGTCTTTTTCCCATCCTATAGGCTGTCTCTTCACTTTGTTGGCTATTTCCTTTGCTGGGAAAAGGTTTTTACTTTAATGTAATCCCATGTGTTGTTTCTTAGTATTATTTCTTGCATGTGCAGGTTTTTACTCAGACAGTCTTTATCTACATCTATGTTTCGAGAGTCCTATTTATTTTGCCTTCCAGCAGATTGTTTCTATTCTAATGTTGAGATCTTTGATTCACTTTGATTTTTATTTAATGCATGGTGAGAGATATGGGTCAAAATTCAACCTTTGGCTTGTGGATAACCAGTTTTCCCAGCATCATTTGTTAAGGAGGCTATATTTCCTCCAGAGAAGAGATTTGGTCCCTTTGTCAAAGATTGCATACCTGAGTATGCATGGAGTTGTTTTTGTGTGTTTTATTCTGTTCCATTGACCTATAAGTCATTATTTTTTTGCCAGTACCATGCTGTTTTTATTACTATAACTTTGTAGTATCACTTGAGGTCTGGGATTCTGATGTCTTCTATTTGCCCTCATTGTCTAGAATTGCTTTTGTTATTCTTGGTCTCTTCTGGTTCCATATGAATTTTAGGATTGCTTTTTCCAGTTCTGGAAGAAATATTATTGGTATTTTGATTAGGATTACATTAAATCTATATAATAGTTTCTGAGATATGGCCATTTTAACTATATTGGTTGTGCCTATTTAGGAACAGGGAATATCTTTTCATTTTCTGATATTCTCTTCCATCTCCTTTTTCAGAATACTATAGTTGTTGTAGTAGAGGTCTTTCACTTCCTTGGTTAGGTTAATTCTGAGGTATTTAATTTTTCTTGATGCTTTTGTGAAAGATAGTGTTTCTCTCATTTCCGTCTCAGCGAGTTTGTTAATGGTGTGAAGGAATGCTATTAATTTTTGTGTGTTGAATTTATATATCCTGATACACTACTAAATTTAGTTATAGTTGGAGTCTTTTGGTGGAGTTTTTAGGGTCTTACATATAAAGGATCATGTAATCTGCAAATAATGATAATGTAACGTCTTCTTTCTCTAACCAGATCCCTTTTATTTCTTTTTCCTAATTGCTCTAGCTAGTATTTAAGAGAATTATGTTGAACAAAAGTGATAGTAGACATCCTTGTCTTGTTCCTGGAATTAGAGGGGAAGCATTCACATTCAGCTTCTCTGCATTAAGTATGATGCTGGCCATTGGTTTGTCATAGATGGCCTTCATCAGATTCAGATAAAGACTCTCTCTATTCCTATTTTCTTGAGGTTTTCTTTCATCATGAATGGATGCTGAATTTTGTGAAATGCTTTTTCTGTGTCTATTGAAATGATTATACTTTTTTGGTCCTTGCTTCTCTTTATGCGGGGAATTGCATTTTACAGTGGAGCCTTGGTTCAAAAAATTCTTTCCATGATTTTGGTCATAAACCTAATTGGATAAGAATCAAATCAAATTTTCCCATGAAGTCAACACTGAACCTAACCACTGAGTTTGATTTGGTTCTTGTCCAGTTTGGTTTGCAACCAGAATCATGGAAAGAATTAAGTTCATAAACCGAGGTATCACTGTATTGATTTGCATATGTTAAACCATCCCTACATCCCTGGAGTGAATCCTACTTGGTCATAATGTATGACCTTTTTGATGATTTGCTGCATTCTATGGAGGATTTTTGCAGCTTTGTTCATTAAAGAGATTGATCTGTAGTTTCCTTTTCTTTCTTTTTCTTTTTCTTTTTTTTTGGTACCAAGGATCAAACTCACAACCTTGCACCTACCATGCAGGCGCTTATGCCACTGAGCTAAATCCCCGGCCCTATATTTTTGAGACAGGGTCTCACTGTGTAGTTCAGACTGGCCTTGAACTCACTTTGTAGCCCAGGGTGGTCTCAAACTCACAAGGATCCTCCTGCCTCAGCCTCCGGAGTGCTCGGATCAAAGGCGTGCGCCACCACGCCCAGCTTGTAGTTCTCTTTTTATAAAATGTTGGATCTTTTCCTGGTTTGGGAATCAGAGCAATTCTTGCTTCCAGGAATGATTTAGGAAATAACTGCTTCCCTTTTGAGTTCATTAAAGAGTTTGAGTATCAGCATTAGACCTTTAAAATTCTTATAGAATTTGGCAGTGAATTCATCAAGACTGGGAATTTTGCTAATTGGTAATTTTTTAATGACTTCTTCAATTTCACTGACTGATACTGGGTTATTTAAAATTTTTATTACCTCCTTGGTTCAGGTTTGGTAGCTCACAGGTATCTAGGAATTTATCCATTTCTTCTGAGTTTTCCATTTTATTAGAGTACAGGTTCTCAAAGCAGTTACCAATAATCATCTACATTTTGGCAGAATTTATTGATTGTGCCTTTTAAATTTCTAATCGTATGGATTTGGGTCTTTTCTTTCCTTTTTAAAATAAGATTGACTAAGTAAGAGTTTATCTGTTTTGTTTAGTCTTTCAAAGACCAGCTTTTTGATTATATATATATATATATATATATATATATATATATACAGCTTTTTGATTATATATATATATATATATATATATATATTTTAGTCTCAGTTTCATTAATTTCTGCCCCTTATAATTTCCTTCTTTATACAAGCTTCGGGTTTGGATTGTTCTTGTTTTTCTAGGACTCTAAGGTGCATCATTAGGCTATTTATTTGAGCTCATTCTGCTTTTTTAATGTGGTAATTCATGACTATAAACTTTCCTTTTAGGACTGCTCTCACTGTGTCCCATAGATTGTGGTATGTTGTACTGGTATTATTGTTTGATTGTAGAAACTGTCTAATTTCTTCTTTAATTTCATCTGTGACTCATGGATTATTTAAGGTATCACTTAATTGCCATGTATTAGCATAGTTTTGTGGTATCTTTTACTATTCATTTCTAGTCTTACTGGACAGTGGTCCAATAAAATCCATGGGGTAATTTCAATTCTTTTGCATTTACGTATGCATGCTTTATGGTCTAGTGTGATCTAATTTGGAGAAAGTCCTGTGCACTGCCAATAGGAATATGTACTTTCTTGTTGTTGGGTGGACTTAGTATCTATCAAATCCATTTGCTAAAAGGTTTGCTTCAGCTCTGATATTTCTTTGTTGATTTTTTTGCCTAATTAATCTATCCATTTGTGACAGTACGGTGTTGAGTGGATGCACCAGTATTTGGCGCACATATATTTATAATCGTTAACTCTTCCTGTAAAACTGTTCCTTTAACCAATGTATAGTGGCCTTTTTATCTTTTCTGATCTGTCTTGATTTGAAATGCACCTTGTCCGACTTAGGATGGCAACTCCTGCTTTTTTCTGGATTCCTGTTGCATGGAATACTGTTTTACATCCTAGGTTTTTTAAATCTGTGAGTATCTTTTTAAATTAAATGTGTTTCTTGTATATGCATATTGTTAGGTTTTGTTTCTTGACTCATTCTGCAAGTTTATCTTTTGACTGGGGAATTGAGACCATTCACATTGAGAATTGTTAATGAGACACATTGACTTATTTGCATTATTTCCCTGTGCTGACTTCCTCATTTTTTCTCGTTTTGCTTAACTCCTCATCCCATCAGGTATATTCATATTTTTTTACATATTGGCATTATTAGTTTCATTGTCTTTTTCTAGAATATCCTTAAATTTTTTTTTTTGTCATGCTGGTTTGGTGGTCACGAATTTCTTGAGATGTTCCTTGTCATGGAAATACCTTATTTGTCCATCAACTTTAAAGGAAAGTTTTGCCAAATACATAACCCAGGGTTGGAAGTTGTTATCTTTCAGGGCCTGAAACACTTCACCCAAGCCCTCCTGACCTTTAAAGTTTGAAGAGATGTCTGCCATGATTCTTATTAATTTACCTCTCCACGTATTGCACTTCATTTTCTAGACGCTTTTAGAATTTTGCCCCTGTGATGGAGTTTTGGGAATTTTGAGTATAAGGTAGCATGCAGAGGTTCTCTTTTGAGTGTGGCTATTTGAGGTTACATATGCCCCTCTGTCTATATGTTTGTTTATTTCCCTATATTTGGGGAATTTTCTGCCATTATTCTGGGAACAAGTTTTTTGTGCCATTTGTGTCATCTCCTGATGTTTCACTTAATCCAATTATTCTTAGATTAGTCTTCTTTGCATCATCTAGCAGTTTTGGGATCCATTTTTCATTTTCTCTCTTTGGTTTTAAGGTGTCTTTGGGTATTTGGTCTTTGAAGATATCATTGTCTTCTAGATCCGAGATTCTGTCCTTGCATTGGCTGGTTCTACTGCCCATACTTTCATTATAATTTTTAACCTCTTGGATTTCTGACTGAAACCTTTTCTTCTCCCTTATTTATTTTGGGGGGGTGGGGTGGAATAGGGTCTCACTATGTAGTTTAGTTACATCTTCTGTAATCTCACTGAGTACTTCTGTGAACTGAATTTTAACCTCTTATGCTAGCCTTTCAATTAATTTGGAGGTATATTTTATGCTATTCTGCTCTTTAGTAATTCTTGGATTAGCTTCAGGGGAGTTGGGAGTCTGGGGAGGCTTTTCTTGCCTTTTCTTCTCATGTGTCTATTGTTTTGTTTTGTGCTGAGGTTTGTAGATGCTTACAGTCTAAGGACTTTGTTACTTAGCTGCTTTTCGGTGATATACTTTGGGCATGGTTATCTGTAATCCTTTGCAACAGCCCCAGGATCTGATCACCTTGGTCAATTTGAGAGGTGAGGAGGCAGTGCACTTAGCCCAGCATTGAAGTTCTCTGGGAATGTACTCTAGTATTGTTAATATCACTAAGTAATCTGAGTGTTGGCTTACAGAGACAGAAACAAGTATGAGATCCTGTTAATATCAAGTGAATCAGCTATCTTTGCCCAAGACAAATTAGATATTAACATATTATAAGAACTGATTACATACTACCCTTAATCCTAGAGAAAAAGTAGACAATTATGATATAAACATTAAGACAATCCAGGTATTGACTTAGAGCTAATAAGTACTGAATGAGACAACTACATCTTTGCTAATAGTAGAAAATGAAAATTCAAGGATAATTTTATAGAGTAAAGCATTAAAAGATTAACCAAGCTTTATAGTTATACTATTAAAGATGTAGGACTTGGGAGTAGAGTGATACAAGAAAAAAACTTTGAAACTTAAAACTCTATAATACATGAAGAAGAGGAGTCGGGTGTGGTGGCTCACACCTTTAATCCCAGCACTCAGGAGGCTGAGGTAGGAGGAGCATTGTGAATTCGAGGCCAGTTTGGGCTACAACATGAGTGCAAAGCCGTCCTGAACTACATAGTGTGACCCTGTCTCAAAAAACGAGGGCTGGGAGTTTAGCTCAGTGGCTTAAGCACCTGCCTGGCAGGTGCGAGGTTGTGAGTTCGATGCCTAGTGCCACAAAAACAAAACAAAACAAACAAACAAAAAACCATGAAGAAGAGATCTTATCAGGGAGTAGAAGGGGATCTACAGAATTAGGTAAGATTAAAAGGTAAATAAAGGTAAGATTAAAAACACTGGCAAGAAAGAGAAGATTAAAAAGGGAGGAAAAAATATAGAGAGTTAAAAAAAATCAGAATACTTTAGAGGAGAAAAATTAAAAGAAAGAATAAAAATGGAGAAGGAAGAAAAAGAGATTAGAAGCAAGGAAGGAAGGAAAGGAGAGGAAGAAAAGAACAAAACTAAACAAAAAAAATCTAAAAGTAACGTTTAAACTTAAAAAAAAAGACAAAAAGAAAAAACAAAATTAAACAAACAAACAGAATTTCTTTGTGATTTCGAATGTGTGGTCATCCCCTGGAATGCAGGTTTGGTGCAGTGTCTGTTTCAGGACGTGTACCTGCTCCCAGTGTTAGACCAGGCAGTCAGTGCCTAGGTCCCTGCTGGGTATCATCACCAGCGTCAGACAGTAGTCTTAGGGCAAGGATGCCTATTCTGGGGCCTTCAGATTCACAGAGGTTCAGGCTAAAGCTGGCTTCTGGCCATGGGTATGGGGCCTGGGTTGTTTCACTTAAAACACTCTGTGTGTCTCTTGCCAGCCTGACTGTGGCTCCCTGACCTCGGATGCCTCCTGGGGCTGACCCTTGCCCAATCCACATGAGACAGTAAAGCTGGAAGCCCTGAAATAAAGCCAGCCCACATTCGCTCTGAGTTTTGGGCTTGGGGCTCAGTCAGTTCCCTCCCTGGTATGGTGTCCAAGCCCTCTCTTCAGAGAACAGGGAAGGTGCGTAGGCTGGAGTTACGAACCATTGCAGCTCACAGCATCCACCAGTCTGTTCCACCACTGAGTTTTCCCTGAAGCCTTTTGGAGACCACAGCTTTAACTGTGTCTCGCACAATTGGCCCTTTTTTTCTCATGGGCCATGAGCCAGGAGCTAGGGAGAAAGTGGACTTTGCCCCTTCCTTTTTCCACTTATGTTCTGTCTCTTTGATTTTTCTGCAGGCTGCAACTTTCCTGTCAGATCCTTCCTGGGTCTTGGGACTCCACCTTTCTCCTCCTTTTCTTTCCCAGATTATTATCTTCCAGTGTCTGGGTTCTGAATCCCAGAGAGGCTGATTTGTTGCTGCTCACCACTCTGCCATATTCCCAGAAGTGCTCCTCTCTTCCATTGCTTTCTTGCAAGGCAGGGTCTGGGAGACCAACCCAGCTTCCCAGAGCTCAAAAATTATTGTGATTACTCACAACTAACTGTGAGGTTTAAAAAATAATCTATTTCATAGCTGAGAAAAATGAAACTCAGAAAGGTTAAAATACATTTTTCAAAGTAATATAGGTGTTTAGAAATAGACATTAGGTCTTTTCTCTTCATCGCAGTTGCTGGGGCCACTTTATCTTTCTGGAGGTAGAGAGCAAAGAGAGTCCCTCTTCTCAGGGTTTCTACTGGGAGAATCCTGAGCGTATGTGTCTGGATGTTTTCTTCTTTTTTCCATGGCCCCTCAGTCTCTCAAGGGCAGAGCCCTCGAGCGCAAAGCCTGTGCGTGACCTCTGAAGCCCACCCCCAACTCTACCCCCAGAAAAACCTCACATATCTCTGTTCACCAAAGACTTCATCTTGGCTCAGTCACCCTCTCTTTTCTTGTTTGATGGTAAAGAATAGAACTCTCTTGTGCATGTGGTGAACCACACAAGAAAGGGACCATAATATATGTTGATTGGGGCTTTTTTACCAGTCACAACTTTGTCAAAATCTAAATCCTCTTAATCAATTTGGTAAATAGTGCCCTTCCTTGCCAACTGATGTCTGTCTGTCAACATTCCAGATATGGGATTTTTCCTTCCTGTGGTACTAGCTCCTAGCAACCATTGAAGTATTAGGACAAAACCTTAGCCAGTGTTTGATTACATTTATCAGAATAACCCAGGGACATCAGGAAAAGCCCGGGGAATTACTCTTAGTGGAATACAGTACTCTGTAAAGAAACAGACATGCATGGATTATACTCTGCCCTTGGGACTTCAGCAGCAGGGCGTGGTCCCTGGGTGGCAGAAGGCTCTCAGTGTAATGCTCAGCCTCTCTCGTTCAGCCTCAGCTTGGTGAGTCCCATGGGGCTCTGAACAAAGATAGGGTCAAGTATGAAACTTTCTGCCTGGCCCCAGACCCAAGGGTATTGGATTTGTCCATCTGGGTGGAGCCTAGTTCTATGCATTTGTAACAGTACTGTCTTAAGTTACTTTTCTCTCATTGCTGAGACAAAATACCTGACACCCAAAATTAGAGAAAGAAAGGTTTATTTCTTACAACATTGGAGGTTTCAGTCCATACTCAGCTGGCTGCAAGGCAGGGTGGCATGGCTGGGGCGCAGTCCTTCATGGTCCACCACAAACAGCAAGGTGTGAACCAGCAAGAGAGAGGACACGCCGCCTTCCTGCCCTTACACTGTATGCTGGCTCTGCCCCTGGGCAGGTGCAACGTTCACATCACCAATCCCAGCGCTAGACAACAAACCAATCACAAATGCTAGATTCAGCCACGTCCATGTTTGCATGAGGCTTTAAGGGGGGTCAACACAAACCATAACAAGTACCCAAAGTGATTCTGATTTAAGTGGTCCCCATACTACAGTTTGTGACAACAGTGTATTTAACAAAAATTTCACACAAAGCAATGAGTACCATTCATGGGGACCTTTATATCCGAGCCATACCTGGCCTTGTTATGCTTTTGCAGATAAGAAAATTATCTCTGGGGTTACACTAGAACCATTCTATAGAGTGGTAAGGCCTCTGCTCCACTCCGCAATCACAGTGCATGGTATACAAAGCCTTCTTTAGTTAAAGGTGAGAAAGTATTCATCTCCTCCCCCACCATCTACTAGCTTTGAATGATAGCATTTATTAGGTACTTTTTTTCAGCTACTGTGTTGCATCATCACACGGACCAGTTAATCTTTACAGTAACTCCTTGAGGCTATTTCTCCACTAGAGCTGATAAAACAGAGGCCCAAAGAAGTTCAGAAATCTATCTAGGTACGGGAAAAGCATGGCTGAGTTGGGACACTGCCACACAGTCTGGTTCTACCATCTTCTACCCTCTTAGCTCTCTGCTGTGCGCTCTCCTCCAGATCACACGGGTCTGAGACTAGGGAGCAAGGTGACAGACTCCACCTTGTTTTTTTCTATCTGAAGACATTCTATTCTTCATCGGTACTGCATTTCCATCCAGTTTTCCTGTCTTGGACGTGAAGGAGGTCTGTTGAGGTGGACCGGAGCCAGAGCTTTACTAGCAGTGTTAGATTGCCTACCTGTCTTTCATGAAGTTTGCCCTTTGCCCTACACGCTGGCCTGACCTGGGTAGAGCGTAGGCAGCCCTTTGCCATGGGTGACCAGGGTGAGGTTCAGTGGGAACACAGTCTCAGACCACCTTGTGGATGTGTTGGTTTTGGCAGGATCTGACACATATCATCCAGTATGTAGCACTGGCTCTGTGTCCAAATTTAAAAAAAAGAAAAGAAGGAATAGAAATGAAGAATCAGCAGTAAATCAGTACATACAGCAATAATTAGGAAATGATAACCAGGCATGGTGGCACACGCCTTTAATCCCAGCACACAGGAGGCTGAGGCAGGAGGATCATTGTGAGTTCGAGACCAACCTGGGCTACAAAGTGAGTTCAAAGCCAGCCTGAACTACATAGTGAGACCCTGTCTCAAAAAAGATAGGGCCGGGGATTTAGCTCAGTGACTTAAGCTCCTGTCTGGCAGGCATGAGTTTGTGAGTTCAATCCCTGGTACCAAAAAAAAAAAAAAAAAAAGAAAGAAAAAGAAATGGTGCAAACTCTTTTGGACAGTCCCATAGGCTAACTCTTTTATAAGTTAATAAATTTATAAACAGATCTGAGGAATTAATAGCTTAGTATTTTTTCTACCAAATTTAAGATAAAAAAAAGTTTAATTAGCTATACCTGAATTCCTATCTTCCTCCTGCCATTCACTTAAGCAAGTTACTTGACCTCTGGGCCTCAGTTTCTCAAAATTTAATTCTCTACAATCATATCTGTTTAAAAGGATGCATTGTAAGGATTAGAAATCATGTATGCAAGGGAAACTCTCAATGTGTGATAGCTAATATTATAACAACTCTAGAATTCATTTCCAAAGTTAATGGGATGTCTGAAGATGACCCTAATTGTATGAAAGGCAGAGACTTTCACAGGTCTGTGTGATTTCAAAATAATGATACGCAGTTTGATCAGCAGGTTCCTGCTCCTGTGAGCTCACGACACTGTGAGTAGCAATGTTGCCTGTGTTCTGTTTGATATTTAAAACAATTCTGAAGCATAAGATCAGTATTACCTTCTTCACCTTAAAAATGGTTAAGAGTTAGTAAGTTTAAGTGGTTTACTCACAGCTTATAAAGAATTGACACACACAGCAGTCTTCAGAAGTTAAATTCAGAGTTCCTATTTCCTGACCACACTAGAATTTGTCATTCATTTTTGAAATGCTCAATGAAAACACATATTCAATTAGTAAAACTGAATTTAATCTTTTCTCATATTTGATTATTAGAAAATTATATCCCAGAGATGAAAAGAGACTTTATTCAGATCATACAGGAACTCAGCAAGAGGATAGAATTATTTTAGAAAGGAGACATAAGTACATACATAACAAATGACAACACCCAGGAAGTCATAAAAAGGAACAGGATCTGCTACCAGCTATCTGCATAATTGGGTAAGTTAACGTTACCCGGGTATAGTTTATCCCTTCCCAAAGTTCTGCTTTGAGGGTACAGTATTAACTTCTCAGTGTCACTGTCATGACTAGATAACAGATGTGCACCTGGGAAATAAATGCTAAGTAGATACGAGCTTCCTGGTCCTCATGCATTAACTTGACAAATGAGCACTTGGCAAAGTCTGATAACTGAAGCTCCAATGTCAGGAAGCCTCTCCCGCCCATAAACCAGGAACAGTGGGTACTTGGCAGGCATACCCAAGCATGCAGGTCCTCTGCCTGGCTCTCCTAAAGCAGAGCTGTTCCTAGAAGGGGTGCTGGGAATCTTTGGGTCTTGGTAAGGAGGTCGATTCCCTCCTTAAATGGCTGCCAGTGATGGTGCTGATGTGAGCTGAATGTTGTAGTGTTCTGTCTGCTCTGGAGGACGCGGATGGTGAGAGCTAGTAGACGTGAATACTGAAGTTCAAGCTTAATGTGAACACATGCTCGCCTAAGAACAAGGCTGGGGCCATTAGCTCCCAGCAGGAAGGCTACTGAATCTGTGACATGATCATAACACTCACTTGCTGTGCTGCTCAGAACAACAAAGAGTTCTCAGTTCCCATTAACAAGTGTCGATGCCTCATTCTTAGGCACTGTTTGTATAACCACCCTCGCAGGAGAGCAATTCCCAAAGGTGGATGGGGATCCATGTGATTCCAAGGAAGTAAGCATTTTCCTACTTTCTTCTTGGTAGACAAGGTAATTGGAGAGACTGAAAATTTTTTAGCTGTGTGTGTGTGTGTGTGTGTGTGGTTGTAGGCTGTCATGTTATCCAGAAAGAAATGCTGTTTCCCAATCATCTCCTATATGACTGTGCTGTAAAGCACACCCAAAGTCAACTCATTAGCAAAATTACCTTTTTCTAGTCCAGGCTGTGTCTGTGCCTCCCAACTTGGGCTCATTAACTAGGTCTGTGGGTTTGGCCCTGACTCCTTGGCTGGTAAAGTTCAAGTCTTGCAGTGCCCCACCCAACTTATCCTGGTGAGAAAATATCCAGTTGTTTGTGTTTTGCTTAGGTTTCAGGACATTATAATTCAGTGCCTATATTTGAGGTAAAAATGGGAGAAAAATGGCCGAACTCTGGACCACCTTGGCCTCAGGAAAGGCACAGCAGGCCTGAATCAAGTTATTCTCTAGTACTTTCTTTGTCCCCAGCCTCCTTCTCCATCCCTGAAAGGATGTCCTCTGCACTCTGTCTGGCCAGTGGCCCCTTTTGTCTCAAGAGGCCAGCCTGCGAGGTCCTCACAGTGCACCCCTCTTCCTGAAGGGCCGTCGTATCAAAATTCTTCCGTCCTCTGTGTTCCTGGGTAGAGGGTGAACCACTGCGTGTGTTCATTTCCTGTCACTGCTATGACAAAGGAAATGAAGTGGTTTACAACAGTGCAAATTTACTATCCTACCGTTCTGGAGATCTCACTGGACTAAAATCAAGGTGTCAGTAGATTTGTGTAGCGATAAAAAGTATTTCCTTGCCTTCTCACCTTCTAAAGGCCTCCCACCCTCCATGGCCCATGCCCCTCCTGCTCCAGCTTCAGAGACACAAGGACACATGGAGTCTTTTTCATGTTGCCACTTCACTAGTTCTCTCTCCTGCTGTACTTTTCCATTATGGATTGCACTGATCTCGTCTAGATATTCCAGTATCATCTCCTCATCTAAGACTCAGCAGATTAGCAAGCTCAGTTCCATCTAACACCTTAATTCCCCTTTGCTAACATATTCCCAGGTTCTGGGCATTAAGTGGTAGATACTTCAGGGCCCAGTGTTTTGCATATTACACACACTACCCTTTTTCTGTGAAGCAGGGGTTGCTCTCTGCAACCACTGTGGAGAGCAGGCCTGGTCAAATGCTGGACTTCAGCAGCGTTGTCCACTGAACTGTCTCCTGATGGCCACTGATAAGCATTCAAGATCAGCCTGTTTTGGCAGCCTTCCCAGGCATGTGGTCTGAATCAGCTTCCAGGGATCCCAGTGTCCTTTCCCTTTGGCTGACATATGCTCTGTGTCCTCAGTGACCAAATCCCATTTAAACTGCACTTCGGAGGAAACGTGGCTGAATAATGAAGATTGCTTAGTTTGCTTCAAGCAGAGAGTCAGCCCTAGGTCTGGTCCTGGGACTGAGGTTCTTCCGGAGTGAGCAAATGAGGGAAGGCAGGGGGTCTCATACCAGCAATTGGGGCATTTAATTCTATGGCCAAAGCCCTGACCTATAGATGGGCACAGGACCCCAGCCAGATGTGTCAGTGACTGTGCCGATCATCAGATATTTCACCTCCTTCCTATAGTCCCAGTGACTAGTTCCAGCTGAATCAAGGGGAGAGGAAGTGCTGTTGGTTCATTCTAAGCTGAAACAATGAAAAATCCATGATGAATTCTACAGTCGTTCTGCCTCTGCTGCAACAATAAAGAAAAAACTAAGTTCTTGATGGTATAGCTTTAAAATGGTGGCATGTCCATCATCCCAGACCCCTAAGAACCAGTGATACACATTGCTCATGTAATACAATCAAAAACCAAACTGGAGTGTTAACATTGGATTTGCGATTGACTGTTAGCCTAGCATAACTGGCCAATCCTGACAACTGTAAACTTCTTATTGAACTTCCAGGGGTCTCAGGAAAGATGTCCCCCTCTTTCTCTGTCACCACAAGCAGTAAAGGTATTTTGAGTATGGAAACTACAGCAGCCATCTTGCCTCCAAGAGGAGAAAGACTCTCTGAAAATGAAACTTTCAGAAGCAAGTCATGCCAAGAGATAAAGACAAGAGTTCTGCATTTGAAACCTTGGATATATTTGGGAACAAAAGTTTATTGACCCTTTCAATCTCAAAATAATGTTAGAAAGGCATTCCCACTTTTGCCAGTGTTAATTGGAAGTGTGTTTTTCCCTGTGCAATGATAAAAATCCTCACAAGCACAGCCCTTTCTTGTGAGTGACTCACCGGACAATCTAGATATAACTTGTTTCTTCTTAGAGATTCCTTCCCGTGGAAAGCAAGACTCTGCATATCAGAGTGGGGCCCTCAGGCCAATTTGCTACCCCTAGAGATCATAATTCCTCTATATCTTGTACCCGTGTTCTCTACTGAAGCATAATGATGCTCCCTTTTCCCATTTCCTGGGAAGGAAAGGTATATTAACAGCCAGGTGCTCCTGTTTGATTAACTCAAAATTCTCCTGTTTGATTATAACCACCAAATCACTAAAGGCAAAAATTTATGAGTGATTACAAATTAAGCAAAGACAGTGTGAGTTTTGATGACCTTGACTTGCAGAGGTAATACAGAGAAAATAGCACTGCCTTTGTTGTACAGTTATACTCTCTCTAGGCATTGATTTGCCTTCTTGCATTTCCCAAACATGAGTTTGGACTTTTGGGGAAAAAATCCCAAGGGTTTTGCGGTTTTCCCTCCTGTGGAGATGATGAGTATGCATTGACTCATCCACAGTCTCTCTTTTGTTCCCTGTGTGAGCCAGAGAGGAGACCTGCCAGAGACCTCTGCTTGGAAAGACTCTGTGGTCATGGAATTGTACCAAGACGATGGCCCACTGAGGACTCAAGCCACCAACACTGACCTCAGCTCCATGCTTTAACCAGCAGTGCCAGTGTGACCAGCTCCCCGGGCTGCGGTGAACCTCATTTTGATGTGACCGGGGCTGACCTCGCTCCCCACAAATCCTAACACACAGTTCCTCGCAGCTCCCTGAACTGACCAGAGCCTCCAAACTTAGAAATGGTCAGTGGTCTTGAGAGAGCAAACTCAGAATTTCTTCAATTTTGACCACTACTGTGAGTCAGTGGTTAAAACGGAATTTTCCCAAAGGGCCTTCAGGTACTAATTCAGGGGTTCAGCAAGATCTAGAAGACTGATGGCACTTAACTGCGTGTGGAAAGTCAAATCCAGAGTCTCGAAAAATACCTGATTGCTTTTGTTTAGCAAGGGCATAGATATGCACATTCCTATGTAAATATATACAGTTGACCTGAAAGTTATCATTAGATAAACTCGAGTTCCATTTTCTTAGGCCTCTGGGGAAGATTGTTCAGGCAGTTTTCCTCACCCATGGACCAAATCTAGAATACATTAAAACCTGTTCCAAAGAGATTTGGTTCTCCATTGTAAGTATTGCTAACTAGGGTAGTACATGACTTGGATAAAAAGAAGTAGGATGTTTTTGATAATATTTCCTTAAGTTATATTTCTTATTGCTTTTGACAATTATAATGTTAATATAGCATATTTATTAGCTGTTATGAGGTAAGATAGCCTCTATGTACATCTACTTAGAGAAATCATGAATTTCTTGTGAGGGGATTAGCTAGCCTGTACGTTCCCATTTTCTCTGCAATACTGGCCATGAATCATCTTTCACCATTGGGAGCCAGCCTCCTATAGAAGCTGTCGGCAGCAGATATGGCTGGTGCCCTCCCGTCACCTGGCATATCACCTTGCCCACCTATCAGCTGCAACCCGTATCAGACCCTTTCCAAGCTGATGGCGTTACATATTTCCGCATCTGCCTAGGACCTTCTCCCAAGTTGCTTACTGTGCCAGACAGTGTGGGAATGGGTGGGGCAAAAACTTTGGGGGCACCTCAGTCAGCAGGATCTGAGTCAGTGGAGCAGTCTACTCTTCTTTGGGGAGGGCAATTGTGAGAGACCTTCTGCAAGATCCGAGGTCTCTGGATAGTGCTCATATACACTGGCTCCCCTTCCTTGCTTGTCTTACTCCTCTTCACTCTTTTCACTTAACTGGAATCACATCCCAAATAAGTGGTTTATGTTCAAACTCTAGCCTCGGACTCTAACTCTAAGGGAGTCTTAGCTAAGTACCATCTCTTCTGTCGCAGTTGGGAAGTATCCGGACTTTGGAAATACTTGACACAAGCTATGTGATCCTGGAAAGGATTTTAAAATCTCTTGTGCTTTTATTTTTTCACCTGTAAAATGAAAATAACATTACCTATATTCCAGGGTTATTATATCAGTCATTATTGAAGGGCTTTTCCTTAGGGCAATAGTGGCAAATCTACAGTATGTGTGCCCCTGCGGGCTGTTATCATTGAGAGCTCTAAAAGGTTCACCATCACTGCCCTCGGGAAGGTAGAATCTGTCACCCTACATATTTCTTCTTTTGGTAAAAAATGTGCAAGACCTTCAGGTCACATCGGCCCAGCTCATTGGAGAGGGGGAGGATGCGAACGCAAGTCACTGTTTACTGGAGTTCCTGAGTCACTTGCCAAGTCATCTCTTTGGGCCTTGTTTTATCTTAGGTACTAAAGCCACCAGAAAACCAAAAATTCTTCTCTTGGAGCATTTAGGGCAAAGCACAGTGATAAAAGAGATAGATTATTTTAATAACGCCTATAAACGAATGGTGGTTCTTACAAAAATGCTAATAAAAATGCTATTTAGTGTAATAATTTTTACCTTTTCTATTCTTTTCTTTTTAAAAGAAGGGTCATAAATATACAAATATAGCATCTAGCGTCCCGACAACCTGGCTTTATTACTGTGAATGTTCTTCACTGATAACACTTGCCCGGCTGTGACGCAGAGCCTGACTCCATGTTTCCGTTTAATTTGCAAGAGTGGACAGTAAGTTTCGAGGAAGTGATAAAAGTCGGAGATTGAAAAGTCACAATGCCTATTTGCTGAGGTTGCTGGGTAGCGAATTTTTATGCTTGACGGGGATGCAAGGAAAAAACACTGTGCCGAAATTTCAGGCGCTGAGTAGCTCTTCCCTCCCTTATGGCTTCCCGTGCTGATCCAATCCCTACTTTGCGGGATGGGCACCAAGTGTGACCCACACCCCAGCAGCTTTAGCGACCCAAGGCCGCACAGTGTGACAGCAGAACCCCAGGCCCCAGCGACTCAGAATCAGCATTTAAACAAGGCCTCTGAGCGCCTCGCCTGTCATTACCCATACAGTGTAGGACGCCCCGCCTAAAGAAGGGAGAGCCATTGCTGGCTGAGCCAGACGGCAGGTGCCCATGCCTTAAGATTGGGTTGAGTGGCCACATGCCACCCAGGTCGGCTGCGGCTCAGAACGCATCCCTGCGTGGGAAATGAGGAGCGCGAGACAGATTGGTGGGTTAAGAGTCCTTAGGGCAGAGGCAGGGAGACGCAGGGCTGTATGGGCGTTCAGGTAAGAGGTGCACAAGCTGCGACTACAATTTATGTCTTATTCCTTCTTTTCAGCTGCCTTAGGAGGTCTTGGGGGAGCCATGATTTTGCCTATCAGTTACTAAAACAGTATTACAATTGAAATTCACATATATGCACCATTTCAGTGCTCAAGTATGAGAATTCTCTGGGTAATACACACACAGTGGAATTTTCTCTTTCTCCTCTGCTTTTCAAGGGCTTGGTGGAGTCAGATTTGCCTTTATTTTGCATACAATCCTTGTTGAGACTGAACCAGAGAATACGGCTTTATCAAAGCAGGACTGTGAGTGAAGGAGGTAACCTCTCCTGCTGGACCTTTCCTGGTTTACTGCCTCAGGGCTCCCACCCTGGGTACTTTCTGATCTGCAGATATAACTCAGGGGGAGGGTGACAATGTCCGTACAAGCCCAGGGAGGCATTTGAAGCAGTGCTGTCTGGACCATGTACTGAAACAGAGCTACCCGTGTGATAAGGGAAATCGCAATGGTGCTTCAGGGAAGGTTGGCTGGAACAGGGAGGTCCCCAAATAAGAGTGGGGGTGCTCAAGCAGAGGCATGTGATGTGTAATAGATCACGTGTCGTCAATGGTTTGGGCACTGTGTCCCTTCTAGCTGACACGCTACAAAATTCTGCTACTGGTCAAAACACTTTTGGAGCTTCATTAAAACCTAAATAAAGCGCATTATTTTGCTTACCATCAAAGAACAGAAATCTTCATGTTTTGAGAAAAGATTTATTTTATTTTATTTATTTTTTTTTTTTTTATTTTATTTTACTTTTTTTGCGGTACTGGGGATCGAACTCACAACCTCGCACCTGCCAGGGCAGGCACTTAAGCCACTGAGCCAAAGTCCCAGCCCAGGTTTTTTTGAGGCAGGGTCGCACTGTGTAGCTCAGGCCGGCCTTGCACTCGCGTTGTAGCCCAGGCCTGCCTCGAACTCATAACGCTTCTCCTACCTCAGCCTCCTGAGTGCTGGGATTAAAGGCATGCGCAACCACGCCCAGCTGAAAAGATTTATTTTAAAGGTAACAAAACGTAAGTATAAACCAAGAGATTTTTTTTTTTAATTAGCTAAACAACTGACACGTTTTTGGACCGCCCCCCCCCCAAAAAAAAGGACTAAAGCTTATCTTCTTTTGTTACTCTGGAGCAAAGTGATGAACCATGACAGTTTTGTTGGGTGGTTATACCAGTTTAATTGTGGATAATACCCACAAACTTTCCCCAAAGTGCCTGAGTGTCTATGATACATTGCGATGCGCGATCCTGCCGGCAGTTCCAAAGGGAAGTAAAACCGCGCACAAGCAACAGCAGGACTGGGGATTGAGTCTCCAGTTGTCCACTGTGACTACTTTTAAGGACACATTGATATGAAGTCTAAGTTTCTAATGGGTTGGCTTTTTATAAAATGCTCATCTACCTTCTATAGTTCTCTTGGCTTTACTGTGAATTCAGGCATGTAGGGCTAGCACGCAGTGGAGCTGCGGGACGGCAGTGACTGGCAGTGAACTGTCCTCTCCTTTCACACATTGTCAGGATGAATTTTTATGAGTTTTCCTCCTGTAGATTGTCCTTGATATTATTTACTGTAACTAGACTTTATCTTGTGAGGGGAAAATAGAGCAGCTTATGTAGTATAGCGTGCCCTGGGCCCTGCAGTCCCCCAGGAATGGCCTTGAATGGAAGCATGGTTTTCTTTGGGGGACCAGGATAAAACCAGAAGTGGTGGATCGAACCACGACACTGCAAAGAGGCACCTGAGAGGAGACACTATGTGAACTATTGTTCTAAAGAGGGCAAGTTATTCCAGTGTGTTACCAGCTACCTAATTCCTCACACACTCTTATCTTCTTTCTCATATGGGGGAAAGATACAGTATCACTTCGTAAATATGACCTGAGTCATTATCATAATACACTTTCCCGAAAGCCAGAGAGGGCAAAAATACTTCAAGGGGACTTGTGACTATTGATGTAACATCATAAAATTGTATTAGAAACATGAAGACATAATACTGATACTTCAGACTATTTTAGGCTTAAGAATGTAAATAGACAATGTTTCAAGTAGAAACAGCCCCGAGCTTCTGATATCAAAAATAACTTTGCAACAGGCCATATATCTAGGGGTTCTGGCAACAAAGAATTTCAGAGTGCAATCGCTAACCATAGTGATGAAATACAGAATCAAAATAACACAGTTTCAGCTATTTTTAGAATTCTTGTCTCCCAAGGAGGTCAACAGCATGAAAAGACTTGATCATTTTCTCAAGCCCGGCTTTCCATGAGAAGGTAGTAGATAGAGGAATGGGTCAGAACAGGGTGGAAGAGTAAAAACTGCTTGAATAAGTCTTTCTTGTCTGACTGTTGTGTGCAGGGCAGAGCACAATGGCTGAAGACATAAATATTAGATCTACCGGTTCCACCATTTCAACTTCTGCCACCACTTTTCCACTGACTCTTTGCTGTGCACGTTTCCTAAGGTAACAGTGGCAACCACAAGATTTTTTCTTATTCATCTGAAGCACTTAACAGTATAGTTGTCTCTCGGTGCCCACTGAAAAGTGGGTCCAGGACCCCAAGGAAAACACAAACCATCAATACTTAAGTCCTTTTCATAAAACGACCTCCTAGTTGGATCTAACATACAGATACCCTCCCAATTGTTCATTTCTAATGACTTACATCACCTGATATGATGCAAATGCTTTGTCAAGAGTTGTTTTACTGGATTATTTAGTTGAAAATGATAAAAAAAAAAAGGAGTATGTATATGTTCAGTGCATTTTTTTCCAAATAGTTTTGATCACCAAGCAGTTGAAGCCAAAGATGCAGAACCCACAAATACAAAGGACAGACTGCGCATGGCACAGAACAAGCACAGTACTCACGTGCTACAGCTAAGGGCAAACAATGCATCTGCTCTGCTGATAGCAACGTAACTGCCAAAGTAGGGCAGCAGATGGTAAATAGGAAATGGTAGCTATGGCAAAGGAAGTAAGATCTTCGACTTCTTCATGGAGGAAGTGGGTTGGACCAGAACCTTGACCCAGAGGGAGGAGGTGAGGTGGTTACAGAGAGCTTTCCGTGAGACTGGGAGGAAGTGAACCACATTCTCATGAGAAGGGGATGTGATGAGTAATGATGTGTGAATAAGGGGATGGAGCTGAGGGTCCAACCGAGGGAGCAGGGGGGAGAAGGGTGGCCAAAGTATTTGGGGTTAGTCGGTTATAAATTAAGATTTTAGCAAATAAAGTTTGTTCTGTTTTGCGTTGTTCTGTTTGGACAAGCTTATGCCTTGCTTGGTGCAAGCGATGCTGCTGGGAGCTTCACAGGACAAGGACCAGCCAGGCTGGAGGCAAGAGGACTTGTACCAGGAGGATCAACTCTTCTCAGGCATTTGCTGTTTGACAAGAGTTAAGTCAGACGGTTTGGAGTCGGTATCTGAAGACAGCTCACCTGTGGGCAGCCAGACAGGAGAGGCTGTACTTAGCTTATTGTAGTGACTCCCTAAGAAGCCTCCTGGTGCACAGGGAAAGACAAAGACTGAGGTCCAGCCCAGGATTGCTAGAAGGGAGAGGTCCTAATGAAAGGGCTGGTGCCTCCATTTCCTCTGTTGTGTTAAGAGTATCCTCCATTGGAACAGCCTCCATCAAACAATACTGTACTTGTGCCAGAGATAGAAAAAAATACAAAAGAATAGTTCTCAAATATCCTTAAGGATCTTGCAGTTGGGATGGGGAGAGGGAGAAGAGCATCTGAGGAGAGGCTCTTGTTTAGAAGTCAGATACATGCGGCTGTGCTCGTTTGCTAAGAATCAAGTGAGCAAGATGGATAAAGTGTGACCAAAGGTAGACAGAGACTCAACTTGCAATGGGGTATAGAAGGTTGTTAATTTCTTGTTTTATTATGAATCAGAATTTTCTCTTTTGGGGAGGGGCTCCTATAGTAGGTTAAAGTACAGAACAAATTTACAAATAAAATTTTAAAATGTTTGTATTTTTGCTTGGCTGCAAAATTCCATCAGGGTCACAGATGTAAATAAGCAAAGATATTTAATAATAGCTATATATATCTAATGCTTCGAATGAGGTACTATGGTATACCACATCATATTAGCTCATTTAATTCTTTTTTTTTTTTTTCAGAACTGAGAATTGAATTCAGGGCCTTTGCATTGAGCTCCATCCCCAGCACTTTTATACTTTGTGTTTTTAGGCCCGGTCTCAGAAAGTCACTAGTCACCTAGGTTGGATTTGAACTTGTGCTAAGACTATGGGTCTGTACCACCACACCTGACCATCTCATTTAATTCTTGCAAATTCTATTAAATAGGGATTTTAATTTTCTTTATTTTACAAGGGAGCGGGGATGGAGAAAGATTTAGAAAAATCTATTTCACTCACTGAAAGAATTGCTTTGATGTAAGCAATGCCTCTGGCGATACTCAGACCTGTTCTTTTTTATCACCATCCCCACCCCGCTTTGGAGACTGATGCTGGAGCAGAGTCAGTTGTCAGAGCCCTTAAGCTACAGCTGAGATGGGTGCTGGCCACACCAGGGTCGGGCCAGGTAGGACACTGCAATAACTGTCCCAGGTTCAAGTCTATCAGTGTTGTTCAAATACTTCTATTAGACAATAGTGGGCCAGAGGGATAAAGGAGGGCTCCAAAATAGCATTATGTTGCCAGTTAAATAAAGAAAGACTTCAATGTATAATGCATTTATAGTCACTTGTTAGGTCTCAGACTCAAAATGATCCTACAGAGCACAGTGACATTTTAAAGTTACACACTGTACACATTCCTTCAGAAAAGTGGCTGCCTCGCCATCTAACTACAGAACAACTCACACGGCACTGCGGGCTGCCACAGCCGAGTCTGACGATACCAGGAAAGGAAATGTTCTTTAAAGACCCTCCTGCCTTGGGCTGGCACCTGGCTTGCATTAAGAATGCATCTTTCTTAAGTTTCTGAGATGATTAAAGCCTCTGAGGAAACTCTGACCACTTAAAAAGGGACAGGAAGACATTTTGCAACTCCAAAGTAACTTCTAAATAAAATATTGAAAACATTACAATTATCCTAGTTCCCTGGACAGCAAGATTAACTTGTGTGTGCACAGACGGTGCCCAGACTCGCACTCGGGACAGAC